>APFE030159819.1:1411-58268 GCA_000404065.3 Pinus taeda
AACACAGAAGTTTACATTTGAATTCCTATAGTAGTCTATTCGCAATCCTTTAGTCTGTGTTATCTAATACAGTGAAATAAAATCGTTTATTCTACAAAGCACATACATTTATCTATCTACATGAATTTAACAGTCTCATAGACAGCCAGACTTTTTAAGTGTCAAAGTAGGAGAAACTACAGAAGCCCGGACAAACATTGGAGCTCTAGATAAATCAAAGCAAATAGAGCGAAAGGAAGCCTTAACAACACACAGTTCCAGACAACGAAATAGAATGAAACAACCCAGGTAATTCTTGAGAAACAGAATCCTTTTCTTTTATTTACAAAGAAGGCCGATATAGTCTCTGTCAATACAAATTACAGCCCATACAGAATTTAAACATTGTCCAATTTCAACAAAGTTAAAAACGAGAAAAAGGTTTGAGAAACCCTAAACTATAAACCCTACAGCCGCAACCATAAGCCATGATAGAGCAAGACCAGAGGCGTACAACAACACCATGCTGAAGTAAAGGAAAAGTTCTCTAAGCCTAAAACATAGCCAGCCCATCATTAAGCCAACGGCAACAGAATAAACTAAATAGGCAGAGTTATCAAGGAGTGACCCTACCGGGTCTTACCAGCACGCATAAGAGTGGAAAACAGGTTCTCCAGAGCCGATTCCACCTGCAAGCATTCACCAAAACAGGGCATGAGAACCACAACAAATTAGGCTAAAGAAACAAAATGAAAGAGAGTTCCAGGGTTCGAGAACTTACCAAAGAAGAGACAGTGTTTCGAGGTCGCAGCCACCGGAGGGTTCTCTGCTCATAAGGAGCAGTTGTGTCAGTAACGGAGGAAAAAGCAAGGGTTGATGATAGCTTAGAGGAAGAACTTACCTTGCAGTTGGTGGACAGAGCCGAAGCCACAAACCCCCGAGACCACAACCTGCAAACAAAACCGAACAACATAAACTGATAAATCTCAAGAGCAGCTGAGTGGAAGAAATAGAGAAGAAGGCACTCATTAACAGTTAGAAAAACGACTTGAAGAGAATGTATACAGAGGAGCTAAAAGTCTCCACAACGAGCACACTTTCCATGGATTGACAGACCTCACCCAACACGGATATAGAGAATTAAACAAGCCTAGAACAACAGGCAGACTTACCAACTGGTGAAACAGAGAACGCGACCAGGCCAGGGCCCAGCATAACATCAGTAGCAGCAAAATCATATAGAGAAACCAGCACCGGAGAACAATAGTGGAAACCCTCGAGCCACCACAGAATCAACAAACAAATGACCAAGTGAGTAGGGTTTGAGAGCGTTAACCAAGGCGGGAGGGTGTTTTACGAGGCAAGGACACATGTCCATCATCCATCGGCGCAAGTACAAGCAATAAAAGCCAGAACCAAAATATCTACGTGATTATTGTAATCACCAGTTGATTAAGCGTTAATCACACAAGTAATCATTACCAAAATAATTATATTAACCATCATCCATTTTATATAGTTGTTAAGGGTAAAGAGGGGGTTGGACCCATCATTATTCATGAATAAGAGATTCCTAAAATAACAAGAAACAAAGACTAGTTTAGGACCTTAATTGCTAAACATGGATAAATTTGAATTATGCGTGTAACATATCAATTAAATATCTCTATCCTTAAACCTAAGTTTGGTTAATAGAAGTATGAATAATATCAAAATAATCGACTCTCTTTATTATATAAAAGTACAAACTTTTATCCCAAAGATCTTGAAGCATGCATTAGTAAAAACTATTGTAGCGAGTATGTTCTTTAACATTCATCCTTTCTAGGTATTTCTTGCAACAATTGCTTTCATAATAGCCTATAAGGAAGTGCTACTAAAAAACGTCAAAAAATAGTTCAAATGACATAAAAAAAACAAAGACATAATAGAGAAGGGAGAAGTTGAGTTGAGAACTACATGAAAAACACATGCAGTTGATCCAAAGAGTAGTGCATTATATAGTGTATCTAACACTTTATTTATTTTATGGTATGTATATCTACCACTTAAATTAATTCAATTTACTACGTTAAATTTATTTTCTCCAAAAAACAATTATTGCATAATTGAAATCATTAGGCTAATGCACAACATATTAATCTGTCCATTACCACATGGCCTTTCAAAATAATGGGAGCCCATTCAATATTATAACAACCAATATTATGCATCATGAAGCTTCCTATGGAAATTTGACCTACTCGTCATTGTCAAGGTTTTATAGCTTGAGCAACATATGACACCATCTATATAGAGGAAATGCAAAGGATTAATGCATTTTTAACTTGGTCTTAGGGTTTTGGGTACTAGTTTTGCAGTATTGAGAGATCATGAACATCAAATCTCGATAAATAGCTTATCAAACATGCATCCTAAAAGGCATGGTGGAGAAAATCACCTGGAAAACATCATGGTTCACCCACTCTTGCTCCCTTGTTTCTAGTGTTTGTTGACCTAGTGATTGGGTGAACTACTAAAACAATCTTTTCTTAAGCCTTTATATTTTCCTTTAATCCCACTCCTACAGTCTATGCCTCTACAACACTCCTTAGAACAAAAAATATGCTTGAAATAGGAACAATGGAAAATGTTAGGATAGAGGAGGTCCACAATAACTCAATAATTATTTACATGGGCATTTACATTCATTTTCTCCTAACTTAACACCTTTGATACACTAAATATGGGATTGGAAGTGGGTGAAAGGAAACTGTATCATTTACACATTCTAGGTCAACCTCAATGTTTCCAAATTTCACATATACCCTTGCTCGCATAACCAATTCCAGTGGAAATTTCAAAATCCTTCTAGTTTCCATTAGCTTATCCTCTTGATTTCTACGTAGACTGTTCTGAGTGCAGATAATAACATCCAACTCTTGGAATCTACTATGATTTGTTACGAAAAGATTCCAAAAATGCCAAGGGGGAGCTAAGGAAAAAATGCATCCTACGACAAGGAGAAAGAGAAAGTAATGGCTGAAATAAAGCAAAGGAACAATGACAATTAAATTGATTGCAATCCAAAATTTGCAAGAGAAAAGTCAAAGCCTTTCGATAAGTAAATGAAACACTGCATTCATATTATAGCTTAGCAAGGCCAAACAACCAAGAGCCATAGCTTAGTAAAGAGAGTACGCTCTTCTATTTTCTTATATAGCTATTGTTTTTTATAGCTATTCAAAGCTAAGGTCACCAATATGTTGAGAATACTTATCATTCTATCAGTTGTCTAAAATTTATATGGGTATTAAAAAAAAAAAAAAAAAAAAAAAAAAAATCTCACAATGCACTCTTACTTTTTCTTTGCCAATTTTTTTTTTTTTTAAATTAGCATGACATTCTTAACATATCTTGTAATCCTTTCTCTAATCAAGTTATAAGTAGAGTGGTCATGAGGGAAGAAATCTTCAAAACTCATGCACTTTGTCACTCATGTTGGTAGTTGCTAAAAAAATGCATACAAGGTCTATGTAAATCTTGTAGGTATACATCTATGGCCTAGGAAACAAGTGCAAATCTATGGCCTAGGAAACAAGTATAAATCTAGATCTATGGCTTAGGAAACAAGTGCAAATATATGACCTAGGAAACAAGTATAGATCTGTGGATTAGGAAACAAGTATAGATGTGTGGATTAAAAAATAGATACAAAATACTTGGTCATTATCGTTGCAAAGTACTAGTGATTTTTCTAAAAGGCAAATCCTACAAGTAGTCAACACCCCACCCTAAAAAGGCTTGTGCATATGACAAACCATAGTGATGATAATAGGACAAAGACATTGATTATAGTAACCATCGATTACATGATTAAAGAGATTTGTGATTTGAGCGTTTTGATATACATCATCAAAACCTTCAAACTACCCACTCTTGTGATTTATGATTGTAAATTAATTTTATTATTTAATACAACAATGGAAAATATTTGACATATACTAAGTCCAATTACGTTGTACCAATACCTGAACCAATACAGAGTTAAAATATTCAAAAAATAGTTGTATTTTTTAATTCAAATTAATATACAATTCTTTTTAAGATATTAAAATATTGTTTAATTATGTGCAAATATTTCTTAAATTAAAAATAATTACCCCGCATTAAATAATTCTAAAATGGAAATTAAAAACATGGTTGTGGTCATGGTCTATATATGGAAGACTCGATCAATGGTTTACAACGACGTGAAAATAGTTAATTCACGGTCATCTTCAAATGTGAGTAGAATCTCGTCATCTATTATGTCATAGTAATTTTGATTGATGGTTGCATCTTATGGAATCCATGAAACAATCTTTCAATAAAAGTTAAATAGATACTTAAATTATTTGTTTTAAATGATTGTCATTAGGTTTACATTCCACCATCAAAGTTCTATAATAATGTTTGATGGTTACTTTCTCAAAAAAAAATGTACGTTTCTTGAAGTGAGCCTTAAATAATCTGTTTAAATTTGAATTCCAACAACTTTAAGTTACTCCTATGTGTCTTCAACGATTTGTTTAAATTTGAATTCCAACAACTTTAAGTTACTCCTATGTGTCTTCAACGATTTGTTTTAGTCTGAATCCCCACCCATTTAAGTTATTCACATTCCAAACACATAACAAATGGTGCAAGCTAAAGAGTTTGTATCAACATATTTAACACAATAAGATTCTATATCCTCAAATGAATATATAATTTTATTTTAGAAATTATAATTATATATATATATATTATATATAGTAGAATATGTAATATTTTTTTGAGACGAATGACGTAATTCAATGTTACAGTGTATTTGTTATATATTTAGGTAGGAGTGTTTATAGTTATATAAGCAATTACAAGACATCATAAGATAGGTATATTAGATTGTTGTTTCATATATGCACCCACACAATACTCATATTAGATCGTTGTTTCACACATGCACCCACACAACACTCTCATAGAATACAAATAGAAGGTCAAAGTAAGCCTAGCATGCACATTGTTCAATCAATCACCAATTTTGTTACTCAAAGACATCACTTTCTTGTGACTTTCCCATTGATATAAGGATTGGGGAGTTATGTGTTGTTGCAGAAAATCTCTTACTAGAAAACATATATAGTTATAGTGGCTCCATTGGAGCCTTTAATTAATTTGACAATGTAAAACAGAGGAAAATGTATACATGTGTACGTTATGCTTAGGTCATTCCTTGGATCTTTCATCTAACTCAAAAATGGATTCAAGAGTTTCTAAGTATACAATATTCAGTCTTCATAGGGGAAAAATTGAAGAATATTAGTATCCAAATAATTTAGAGTACAATCTATCAAAACAAGGCTAATTTAGATATCTCCCTTTGTAATCCAAATTTATACTACCAAACATAGGGCATATGTTCTATGAAATAATATTCATTAACTCAACTTCGAGCTCGGATGGGTCAACTAACTCCTCGAGAAAATTAACAATCCAATAAGGAAAGGGTATCCATATTAAAGGAGGCAATGCTACACCATGAGCTCTATCAGGCTCAATGTCATAATTGTATCCCTTACTAGGATGATAAATATGAAGAAAGCACTTGTATAATCAAGTATCATGTGCAATACAAACTCAACATAAATATGTTTCATAAAATATAACGAACATCATCATGGTGTGGGAAGACATAAATTTATGTTTCAAAAATATAACATAATAACATGATCGTGTGGGAACATGTCCCATGCATTGGGGAATCTATAATAAACATAACACAATGTGAACTCAAACTTAAACTTTGATAAGTTAAGATTTTTCCCTTTAGTATGTCAGAATATCATATAGTGTACCTCTCGCGTCTTACCCCTTCATGGATATAACAATGGTACGTTACTCATCAAACCCCAAAACATCTCGCTTCTTCCTCCTAATACAACCTAACCATTGGAACAAGTCATAAAGTGATTAGCATTCTCCAACGTCAACTTCATTGATCAATCAATTGTTTTACTTGTTAACCATTCACTTTTCTTTTTAATCTCTATAATAATATGGATAATCTAATTTTCCTAGAGTATTAGAGATAAAGCATGATTTTGTAATTAGAAATATTTACAATTTTGATTCAAAAAATATAATTACAAAATCAAATTTCCCTAACATAATATATTGAGACTACATTTGATATAAAAATTAACATTTGCAATTAAAAATATCCTTTATTAAAAACAAATACATAAAACACCTTTCCTCTATTTATGTACCCTATAATATAGACAATATCGGTGTTGGAGCTACAATTATAAATTTCCTTTTATTGAGTTCAATGTACTTAAAAACCTTTGGTCGGTATATTGAGACTTTTCCATCATTTAACTATTTACATGGGATGCATGTAAGACAACTTAACTAATTAGATCAATGTTATAAATGTTTATTTATTTTAATTTATGAAACAATTCCTAACAAATATACTTGAAATTTTAGTTTAATATTTAATAGTTAAGTTGAAGTATTCACAACTAGAACAAAGTATAAATATTTATACGATAAATCCACAAAGTGTAAACACATAATTAAATTAATCCAGTAAGATAATTAGGAAACCATAACAAATACATAAATGTAAAATACATGTAGTTGTTAAGTTGTTTATACCTTAAGTGGCAAGATGCTAGTGCTTTAGATCACGTGAAACTGTGTTCAATTAAAAGGGGGATTGTCCCCAAGGGTTGATTTTCCACCCAACTAATATAATCACATTCATAGGTGTTTCCCCTAAGCCTCAATTAAATGAGGTGATGATAATTTCAGAACATAAAACCCTTAAGGAATCATATATAATATCCCAATCAATAAGATAATCCAGATCTCAATAAATCAACCTTGGTGTGGTGAACAAGCTCCTAAAATTGTAGCACCACGAAGTCCCATGACATGATTGCGTTGAAATCTTACTATCACCTCTACCCTTGGTGATTGCAAGCACATAAGAATGGGTAGGCAACTTCTTTCATAATCCCTCTTGACATAATGTCTCCCCAAGATTCGTCTCTCGTTTTTCACCCTACTCATGTGAGGGAAAATTTTGGCTTGAGGGTGAATTTACAAGTCTCAATACCAAAGTAAAAGTCAATTACAACTCTTTCCTCTTTTACCCTTTAACCCAAGTTAAATTTGGAAATCATTTCTGCAACCCTTTCTCTTCCCTAAAGTTTCCTAAGCTCTATGATAGGAAAATCATCCTGATTTAGACACGAGCCCTTTTCTCATTATCCACCAGGTCCTTAACTTGCATCATATTAATCCATTATATATATATATAATATTATATAAAATAATATATTATATAAAATCATTATTATATGAAAATTTCCGATAACATAAAACCAAAATATATATAATATATACATAAAATATCTCATTTACAAGTTATTCAATATCTATATATATTTTAAATATAATAATTTTTACTAAATCATTATAAATAGAATCATCAATATTACTTGACCATTTAACAGCACTATTAAATTAATTCATAAAATTAAAATGATCAATATCCATTATAATCAAACAAATCACAATAATTTAAATTTAAGATACATAATCTCAAAGGTTTAAATTTAACCTACTTAATCAATAGATAACAAACACAATCAAATTACTAATATACCTAAAATAATATTTAATTACTAACAGGAAATATGAATCCTATCATCGAAATGTTACACTTGAAATTAACCTCAAACCAATAAAAGAGAACAAAACTTAAAATTTATATGGTTAATTTCTTTTATAACTATATATCCAATTATATATTTTCAACGAGACATGATATTTAATTGTTTTCAATATTCTATACATTTTTTATTAACTGGTATGTAATTAAAAATAAATCCCAACAACATCAATGTTCGTCGTATCTGATGTCACAGTGCTATGGATTACATAAGCCATCTTACAATAAGTTAAAAAATATTTCCAAAAAAGGGTCATATATACTCATTAAGTTTATTATGCCTTGTAATCACAATCCTTTCTAAGGTACATTAGGTACACTTCGTATTTGACAAATTATTTCTTTTATATTTAATTGCACTAATGAGGCAACGTTGCAGCGTTAATGATAATGACATAAATTTAAATAATATAAGATATATCATGTAGAAATATAACCTCATCTCAACCTTTCAATTTTAAATAATTTAATATTTAACATGCTTGATATGTATATCGGTTAGAGTAGATAAATAACTATGATGTTACAATGATTTTGATTTAGATGTTCAACTAATCTTTTATTTAAGAAAATAATATTTCAAATGGTAAGAGGATTAAATTCCCTACCTATAAGAGGGTTTATACATGAGGGTAGGAGAGGAGTTTTTAGAGTAGAACAAGGGAGGCTGCGAAGCAGCAAGTCCCTGCCACTGATTGAAGATAAAACTATGACGCAAATTACGTATGCCTTAGAAATAGGATTGCCAATAAGATAGCGAGTAAACCGATCTACGATTGCCCTGATTGATTTTCTGGGCTGGCTGGGGCTGGGAGAAGAAACCCCGCCTGACCCAAGAAACAAATGAACGGGCTGGCTGATTAACCGAGGGCTGCAGAGGAAGAAAGTTCCCTGATTGATTTGACTATCCACTGTTGATTATTTTGCAAAGGCAAGTTTATCGATTCGATTGGATTTTCCAGATTAAGGGCTAGGGATGTTCAACTTAAGTGCGCAGGGAACAACATTGTGCAGTGAACCAGTTCCAACTCAGCTTGGGCAAGTAGCTGCAAGATGCAAGTAGCCCTGCAGCACTCAGCAAAACACAACCTGCTCTCCTATTCTATGTCTTTAGTGCTTGCAGACTGCTACGAATCCCGTATGCGTTGATTTGCATAATCATGCGATTCACCTGAATTTGCTAATTATATAATAAGATAAATTTCCTTCGGAGCAGAATTTGTCTCTGAGATATTCAAAGCTGATTCCTGCCATTACAGAAACGGCATTGTATTTGCAGTGAGATAAATCCAAATATTAAGTCAAGAATCCACAAAAACTAATCCAGGGTTAGCTAAGCAAAATATTTAATTCCTAAAATTTTGTTACAGGTTACAATTTTTAGCAGTCGTTCTAAGTTTTATATTCTTCTGCGTTTCAGACTTCGGATGCTTTCCTGAATCTTTGACCCTGAACTTATGTTCTCTGATCCAGAAGTCATTGATTTCGAATGTTAAGACGAACAAGCATTCACTGTGCGTAGGCTTTTTAGAACTGGAAAGCTTTCGGACATTGTCATTCAGCGGTAAGATAGACTTTAAAAGCAAAGGAAATGAGAGTCGGAGATGAGTCTGCGCCGATTTCTCCAAGAATTCTTCAGTTTAAACGGCATTATCGGCAGAACAACGCGCCCCGTGCTTCGTGCTTTTCTTTTAACATCGAATTTTTGTTGCATAAGCCCATCTAAACCTAAACCTGGGTCTAACATCCACTTGGAGGAAAATAAATAAAAATCTCTTTTCATAATTATGAAATGTTGTGTTGTACACAAATAACATGCGAGATTCATTTGTACTTTCTTTCGCAGTCAACTATCTTAACTAATTCTACAATTTTTCAATTTGTAATTTGGGTACACTCTTTACATTCGATGAAATACAATGATCATTAGTTAGGCAATAATAATTGAGCCTTTTGAAGATATTCTTCATGAGTTTGCTAGAAGTGGACTCTTAATGTGCTTTTCAATCTCCATTTTAGTTAAGAGAAGCCATACTTGTTGGCTGCTTGTTATGAAATTGAAATATGTAGTTATCATCCTCAATTGTATTTATTGTTTTCTTAATTTAGTTCAACTTCTAAGCAATCATATGAAACATTACCAAGTTAAAATGTTGATGCAAATATAGCCTTATAGCAATTAGTGTGCTAATTAAAAATAATGGGATCAATGAACAATGATCATTTGGTCACGTGAGTGATAGAGATTTGGAAAAACGTCATTTAGTACCAGAAAATTTAGAATGCTAAAAGATCTCCTAGATCGAAACCATCACAACAATAGTAATGTTGATAATGTTGATAACGATAGATAGAAAAGTGCCAAATCCTATGGAAAGAAATTGTGGCATGTAATACAGTAACTTATTCATGCAAATTGAAAGTCGATTATGGAGTGTGAAGAAGACAATTGAATGGATGTATCAGGTAATGGCGAATAAGAGGATGGGACATGTGTCATACATGCAGGTGGTTCACACAAATGGCATTATGCATGGTGATCATGGCGACAAGTAAAATGGGGCCCGCAAAATGTGGAATGGTAAACTAATGATCATGGCGACAAGTAAGGTTTCACACTTCGCATATTCACCACCACATGGAGCCGTTTCTATCCTGCGGCCATGGCAGATGACCAAATGAAAGTAAACCTGTCCATGGTTTCCACAGTTGCACCCGCCATCGCTGCTGCCAAGCATAGCAGGGCTAAAGCTTACAGCTAAGTACGAGATCGAGGTTTCTTACTATTCTCCCAAGGCGAAAGGTTTAAGCTCTTCCAGGCAGGGTCCCCGCTTCAGAGAGTTCTTTGACCTGAGCATAACCAGTACTGGATTTTCCTGCAATCGTCGTTAGTTCTGGTGGATTTCTATCCATTTGCAGGTCGATTGGATATGAAGGGTGGAGAATCGGGTCGGCCCCATATTGAGTGCAACGATGACGGAGTGGAGTTCGTTGAAGCAACCATTGACGTCGCTTTTGAGGATGCGAAAGTAGATGATTTTCAGCACAAAATCTTCTTTCAAGACATCAGCAGTGCTCTGCAAAGTTCGTAATCCGACCTGCATCCATGGAGGTAAACAGTAATTTAAAACTGCTGCTTGCCGCATGACTAAATAATTCCTTTTAGGTTTCCGTTGAATTCTTTACCTGTACATCACCAAATAATTCACAAATCCAGTCAAATTTTCATGCGATTCACCTGAATTTGCTAATTATATAATAAGATAAATTTCCTTCGGAGCAGAATTTGTATCTGAGATATTCAAAGCTGATTCCTGCCATTACAGAAATGGAATTGTATTTGCAGTGAGATAAATCCAAATATTAAGTCAAGAATCCACGAATAAATAAAACGTGAGCTGGTCAAATACGAAGGCTGGGAGAACACAGCTGCTTTAACTGGATCAACTGCTGGTGCCTATACCCTGGCTTCTTACTCTCTTTAAGGTATAAACTTTATCTAAATATTGGTAAGCACTATATAAGAACTATATGCCTTTCTCCGTATCATTTATTGTGTAGCATTTCTAATGCAGAAGTTTCAGGTTTCCGTAAAGCAGGAGACCACTCGGCTTTTGGTAGATAGCATACACACGCTGCACTACTCCTTTCACATTTTTGTATAACAGCGCCTAAATGAGAATTTAGTTTTGCATTTTTATATAACAGTTGCTAAATGAGAATGTAGTGGGTGATGACAGGGTAATTTAGGATGGGCGTATATGCAACAACATAATTCTGTTCTGCGGAAAGCGTTTACAGGTGGATTTCAATTTAAGATCATTGATTAAATTTCTATTATTCAATTACAGTATTAGTAAATGGAATAATGTTCTGTGTTGAATGAATAACTGCGAGCAGGAAAGCACAATTCATTCTTTGCCGTGTATGCAGGGATAGAAATATAAACGCTCAAAGTCAATAGAACTACATATATACAGTAGGGAAGAAATTACAAATAGCGAAGAAATTTAGTCACCTGGTTTATCGCAAGTAATGTCTGCAACAAAATTTTAGAGAAAATCTATATCGATTAGATTCTGAAATGCTATAGAAATTCAAAATAAAACCAATTAAATTAACAAATAGCGAAGAAAAATATATAAAAAGAACCTTACTGGATTGTTACTGCGCGGTTGAGAATATTACTTCATGTCAACGTTGCATTTCTGCGTTGCATTTGTGCAGATCAGGATGTAGACATGGCTGCAGGAGTTTTCATGGACTGGAGAACGCCGTCTGACTACCTGGAGAACGCCGTATGACTACCGCAAGGAGGATATGAATTCCTTGCACAAATTCCTTGCACAGAAAGAAAGAGGATATGAATTCCTTGCACAGAAAGAAAGCGAGGCAGGGCAGAAAGGAGAACCGGAAGCGGGGAAGGAAAATGGAATAGATAAATACAGAAGTGTTGTATTTTGGGTCTCCGTCCTCGTTTTTATGGGGTAGAATTAGAACATGCATGCAGACACATGGCAACAAGCTGTCCGCGTTTAAATAAACTTAACCTACAACAATACCCCCAATTCCGTAATGTTAGCCAAACATTAAATGTCACCCAAATAATGCTATGCCAAAGATAGCATTAATTCACTGACCGAAACCTGTCCTAATTAACCAAACCATTTTCCTAACTTTTGCCTAAGTTTTGAGACCTCATACCTCGTACTGAGGCCAAATAAGACCATCGCTTCAGCCATTGGTTAAATTCATTGGCAAAGTGGGCCATATCCGCAAAAACTTTGGTTTAATTTCTGTTTAACCGAAATAGATTATCGGTTCCGTGTCAAACTAATGTAATCGCAGGGAATCGATTACTATAGTCCCTGCCAGGCCCGGAGGGCAGGGACTAATAAGAAATCACTAAGATACCATAAAGTAGGTATATTAGATTGTTGTTTTAGAGAAGAGGGTGGAAGGTTAAGTAAGCATATTCTTTATCTTACCCTAAGGTAGGTATATTAGATTGTTGTTTGGTAGAAGAGGGGTGGAAGGTTAAGTAAGCATATTCTTTATGTTAATGATGAATAATTAATTATTAATGTAGTAAGAGAGATTATCTTTTGTGGCTTTCTCATTGGTATAAAGATTAGGGATTTATATGATGTTGTAAAATAACCCTCATTAAACAAACATATAAAGAATTACAATGGTTTTATTAGAGCCTTTAATTAATTTGAGGATAACAAATATAAAGAAATATACACATATATGCATTCCCTTTGGGTTGTTTCCTACATCTTTCATGCAACTCAAAATATGTTGTCAATTATTAGTTTCTAGCTATACGTTACTAAATCTTCATGGGGAAGCAATTGAAGAGTATTGATGTCAGGTTTGTGAAAAAAATGATGATTTAGTTCTCTTCTTTTATAGTCTAACTAATTTACAATACCAAATATAGTACACACGCTTTAAGCAATAGCATCACTTAACTCAACCTCAAGCTAGGAGTGGTCACCTAACTCCTTAGGAAAATAAAAATCTTACAAGCAAAGGGTGTTAATCTCAAAGGATGTAGTAATATGTCAAGGGCTATACAATCCTCGGGGTCATAAACACATAGTTATAAAACTTCCAACTTTTTTGTTAAACTTAATAGATAGATTAATATATTGTTATGTAAGAAATTCCTTTAGTAAATAAGGTTGGTAATAGTGTGAACGAAACTCTTATAAGAGGGATTATTAGAAAATTCATTCTCTAAAATGTTCTAAAGGAATAGAAAGGAATATTAGTTAATATGTGTGTGTGTGTGTGTGTGTGAGAGAGAGAGAGAGAGAGAGAGAGAGAGAGAGAGCATTGTAAAAGATAAATTGGAGAATTATTATACTTGAACTCTATTATATTGGAGGTTACCCTTACAAAGAAGAAAGTAAACAACATCCCATTGGTAATAAAAGTATTATCTTAAGTTCCTTTATCAATGTGCTCTCTATTTTTATTACAATTAATTAAATATTTAGATGTTATTTGCACATTTGTTTTAAAAATTTCTCAAGTACATTATAAGTTATGTCAGAGACAAGCTTTCTTTAACCTATTTTTTAGGGAAAATATTTCAGAAATCTTAGTAGGTTGGAGATGTTTTCTATTGTTTATAAAAAACCATATAATCATTTTTCGTTAGGAAGGTATTTAAACTATGATCAAGGATGAATACACATGGTTCCACCTGGTTAGAAACCCTTGTAATTATTGTTGGTTCTCCTAGTAGTATTGCATCATATAGATCTTGTACATGGGATATCACTTCCATGTACCCTCAAGTACATAGGAAGTATTATAAGCATCCTAAAACCAACTTTAGATCAACCGCCCAACCGCTCAACTACTATAATGGCATCAAGAATGGCACTCAAGAAGAATACTTTTATGTACATGGGAAATTGATTAGTATGAATAAGACTAGGACCAAACATCATTTGTTAGAGCCCTAAAATGTTGGGCTAAGTACTATTGTTGGACCACGCAAGTATATTAGAGAGTTATTTTCATTAGGATCTTTCAAGCATAAATTTTTTTTCTTTGTTTCCTAGAAACTAGTTTATTGCATCAAGATGCCAAATTCATTTACATTTATTAGTATTTAAAATTTACGCACCCTATCAATGTAGTATAATTTAGTTTTGAGTATAACCCTATTGTAGTTTTAAAAAAGAGAATATAACATGAATCCAATATCATCCTTTTTTAGGACCTATCTCAACAAATTCCTTGTGTTATGATTATCATCGTGATACACCTCTTTATTAAGTCATTTTTTGTGTGGACCCACCCACCTTATTACTATCCACCTACCTTTCCTTCTCTAGAATTATGCATTGATAAATTCTACATAGCTCTCTTGTATGCCTTTTTGTGTGGACCCACTTTCCTCCTTCGCCTACCTCCTCATTGCTAGAACCTCCCTCCCATCACCTGCTCTTGATGGCATCCAAAAAAATGCATTTGTTCCCTAAAAGAATCCTATATAAAATTCTAAGAGAAAATTTTTGTTGCTCAAGCTCAAAATGGAAAAAATAAAATAAAAATCCATGACATTACTTTCACACTAGCTAACCTTAATTCTTATATCAACCTTTTTTTATCAAAATAAGGACCCTAGCTCCCTATATTAAATGCTACAACATGATGGGATTGAATCATCTCATTAAAACCCATGTTCTCATGATCTACATCTTCCTAAAGTATATCTGAATAAATCTGAGGTATCTAACCCCAATGGAAGGCTCACTCAAATGGAACATTATTTCTTACTACATGGCATCAAAGATGACCTCCTAAAAATTCATCTCGGGGTTCTCTACTTAGATATAGAGCACTAGCAATGGTGGAAATGGTGTAAGAATTATTTCCATGGATATATTTATTGGACTCAATTTGTTATTCATATTTATGAAGGCTATGACATTGATACACATTGCCTAATTCATTTGACCAAGCTTAAATAATAAGGTACATTTGAAGACTAAATAATTTCTTTTGAGTAATTAGCTTTCTACAACAATGACATGTTAGACACATTATTCTATAGATGTCTTATTAGTGGTCTCAAAGATGACACTCATGCTCATGTTTTAATGGCCCAAAATCAAACTTGGCATGAAGCTACTCACTGAGCTTAAGAACCACAACAGGTATTTAATTCTAAACTCACAAAGCCATCCCTTATTCGTTATCCTCACCCCACCAATATTCCTCCTCCATCTCTTCCACTCAAGATCCACAAGTTAACTAGGATTGAAATTGAATATTGACAACTTAATGGTCTTTGTTACAATTATGATGAAAAACACTTTCTAGGGAACAAATGGAAGGAAGATAAGCTTTTCATGGTTGTTTCTAAGGAAATTTCAAACAATGAAGGTGACTCTTCCCCTCCAGACTCATTGCCTCAATAAGAGGATGATCTTCCTCGATTTTATCAACCTAAGGTGGAACCACAAATATCTGTACATGCTTTAATTGGTATTTCATCCCTCCAAACTTTGAAATTAATTGGCTACATCAAGCATTGAAAAGTCATTATCCTCATAGATAGTGGAAATACACATAATTATATTCTTTGCAAAGTATCCCAAGAAACTCATTGTTATATCCATGTAGTCAACAATTTCCAAAAAATGATTGTTAATGTCAATCCCATGAAATGTGGGGGTTTTCGTGAAAATTTTTAGCTTCAAATTGACGATTATCATACTAAATCTCATATATTTTCTATTTAAATAGGAGTTGACATTGTTATAGGAGTGGAATTCTTGCTCACATTAGTCCCCGTCATTATGGATTTCAACAAATTATATATAAGCTTCTAGTAGAAGGGGCATTTCTATACTTTCCATGGCATCACATTCAACACAATAAAAATTATCAGTTCACGTCACATGAAAAATCTCTTTAAAAATGGTTGTTATGGAATCTCTTCCCAATTCTGAGCTATTTAAACTTTTAAGACTCCTTCCCAATCAATTCATCTTGACTTGCAACTTATCTTGTCCCATTATCACTCAGTTTTGAATACCCTAAAGGCTTCCCACCTTCCTATTATTCCCATAATCATTCCTAGTGGATTTCCCACCAGTTTGTTTCCTTATCAACCCCTATTTGCTAAAAAATCTGTAATTAAGAATTTTTTTCAAGAATTTCTAGTTTTTGGCATCACCAACCCAAGTACTAGTCCTTATTCCTCTCCCATGGTCATGGTCCTAAAAAAACATCGCTTGGCACATGAAATGAAAAATTTCCTATTCCTACCATTCATGACCTTTTGGATGGTCTTGCCAATGTCCAAATTTTCACCAAACTTGATCTTTTCTTTGGTTATCACCAAATTCATATGAAGGAGGTTGATATTCCAAAGACTAAATTTCATACTCATGAAGATCATTATGAGTTCTTGGTCATGTATTTCAGCCTATGTAATTCCCCATCCAGTTTCTAAAGCCTTATGGATCACAATCTTTCTACTTTTTTATGTCTTTTTTTTCCTATTCTTCTTTGATGGCATCCTCATTTGTAGTAGCTTGTGGTTGACCCATCTTACCCATGTGGATAAGCTCTTACAAGTAATATCTCAACATCAATTTTTTTCTTAAATAGTACAAATGTTCTTTTGGGGCCTCATAAGTGGAATACTTCAACCATATTGACAATAAGGATGGTATGAGTTTATCCTAAGAAAATAGAATCTATGAAGAATTGGGCATGACCTAAGACACTTAAAATCTTACTAGGCCCTTGGGGCTAATAAGCTACTATAAAAAATTTGTCCAAAACTATCAAAAACTCACATCCTCACTTTCAGTTTTACTTAAGGAAATTGCCTATAGTTGGAATAAGGTTGTTGATCTTTCCTTTCAATATTTGAAAGATGTTATGTGCACCACTCCATTCATGTCCCTAGCTAATTTCACTAAGTCTTTTATCTTGGAATGTGACATCTCTAGTAAAGGAACATGTCTAGTTATCATACAAGAAGGCCACCACTTATAATTTATTAGTAGACGCATTTCAAAGTGACACTTGGGAAAATCCACTATGAAAAAGAAGCGATGGCCACTTCGATGTTGTCAACATCTAACACCCATTACTTGGGAAACGTTTCTATATTAAAACAGGTCATTGTTGTCCCAAATATTTTTTAGAGTGACATCTCTCGTTACCATAGAAACAAAAATGTTTGTCTATTATTATGAGATCATATATAAAAATGACAAAGATAATGTGGCCACTCAACTCTGTTTCTAGGAAATATGAAGAGGATAGTTATTTTTTTCTCTCACCTTCATTGTAGTTGAATGTTGATAGTAGTTCACCTAGAATGGTTCCAAGATTCAAAGATTTCCAAACAAATCTACCAACTTCAATAGGGCTGTTAAAAAATTCATAGCTTCACATAGCAAAATGAGGAGATCAATTATAATTGTTGTATTTATTTTATCCCATAGTCCAGTATTAAATCAATAATGTTTTGAAACTCCATGCTTCACCAACAATAGGCAATTTAGGGTTCCATTTGAAAGGATCAAACACTATTTTTTCTAGGATTTCATGAAATTCTCACTTTTGTGGTTGAATGTGACATTTATCAATGCATTAAGGGTGAAATAGTGAACACTCTAGTAAACTTCCACCTCTACCTATCCCACCTATTGTATGGGTCGATATATTTTTGGACATTATCATAGGAAACCCCAGTTTGGTAATAAACCAATCATCACTGTGATAGTTGATATTCTTTCCAAATATTCCCTTTCTTGTGCCCTAAAACATCTTTTAAAGCTTGCATATTGATCCAAGTTTTCATGGAAAATATATTTAGTTTCCATATAATGCCATAATTGATTGCCATTAATCATGAAATTGTTTTTTATCCGTAACTTTTGGAAAGAATTATTCCAACTCCAAGTCACCCAATTGCATCTTAACAAAGTCTATCATCCCTAAACTGATGGTCACACAAAAGTTGTCAAAAAATGCTTAGAAGCTTATTTGAGGTGTTTTAATTTTGAAATATCATCTCAATGGGTTTAAATTACTACCACTAGTTGAATTATGGTACAATACATCTCATCATGGTGCCACACACATGATTCCATTTGAGGTAGTTTATGGAAAAAAACCAACATCAATCTTATCTTACTACTGGGTGTCTCAAAGGTACAAGAGGTGAACAAAATTTTTATAGGTCTAGTTGAAATTATCCATGCACTAAAAGATAATTCGGCCATGGCATAGAAATAAATGAAGCAACAAGTTGATCATCACTGCTCCAAATGCCATTTTGTTGAATCGTATCAAGTGTTTATTTGTTTACAACCATATAAGAAAACTTCCCTCAATGCTATACATTGATAGAAGCTCACTCCAAAATTTTATGGTCCTATACAATTCTTTAGTGTATTATACCTGTCACTCATAAATTACATCTTCCCAGCCATTCCCAAGATCCATATAGTTTTTCACATTTCTTGTTTAAAAAGTATGATTGGGTCTAATTGGAATGTATAAACTAGTCTACCAATATTAGATGAAGAAGTTTGAATTTGGTTGCATCTCATAGTTGTTTTCAACCACCATGAGAAATTCCTCAACTAATGAATCATTCACAAATTTCTCATATATTAGAAGGATGCATCACTTGAGGATGCCATCTAGGAGGTTGTCAACATTCTAAAGAAATTTTCCCATTTCAAACCATGAGGAAAAGGTTGTTCTCTTAGGGGGAGGGGGATGTTAGAGTCCTAGCCCCCTAACACCCAATAGATAGATTAATATATTGTTACATAAGAAATTGCATTATTAGTAAATAACGTTGGTAATAATGTGAGTTCAACCCTTCTAGGAGGGATTACTATAAATATTCTTCTCTAGAATGTTCTAGAAGAATATAAAGTAGTTTACATATAGGAAGAAGCATTGTAAAAGATGTCATGGAGAATTTTTGTACTCAATTTTTTCTCTGTCCAAGGTTCCCCTCTTGAAGAGGCAAGTGAACATTATTCCCTTGGTAATAAAAGTAGCATATTTTATTCCTTTTTCATTGTGCTATATGTTTTTATTACAATATCTTAAATATATAAATGTTATTTGCACTTTACTTTTGAATATTTTTGTTAGGTACACTACATTCCAATTATGCATCATAACATTTTATAAACTATGGAAATAATGCATGTATAATTATGAATAAGTGCATGCATCTATACATAAAAATATTGTCATGTGCTTGACTTGCAACTATAATTCATTTTCTATCGAGCTCATAGAACTTTTAGTAGCATGTCAAGACCACCTCATCTCTTGACTATCTCCACAGGAATCTAGAAAATGCAACCAATTAAATAAAGGCAATAATTGTTGATGTCCATCTAACCTATGTAACAACCCATCAAGGTGTTACTTTACAAAAGAAATCTAATATTAAAAAATATACTTGAAATTCTAACTCAACATCATGTAATCAAATATAAATATCTAGAAAGAACAGACTACAAGGATTTATGCCATGAACCCATAATAATTAAATGCATACATAAATTAAAAAATAAATATTATATTATATTTATACTTAATAAATGAATGTAAAATCCATATACTCCTTAATATCTCAATAGTCTATTGAATTGACAATGCAATAGGATCACATGAACTAGTCTTCAATCAATGGGGAAGAGATCACATCCAAGAATTGATTTTCACCCAACCAATGAAATCACCTTCACAAATGTTTCCCCAAGAAGCGCTCATCTCAATGAGGTGAGAAATATTTAGGTAATGAAAAATATCAAGGTATCATACATATTATCCCAATGAATAACACATCAGGCTCTCAACAAATCAACCTTGGTGTTGTGGAGACCTCCTATAGTTGCAACACCTCTAAATACCTTGGAATTATGGCATATATGGGTATTATTACCAAATTTAGCTTTGTTGATCACAACCACTCAAGATATTGACACCCTCCCACAATAAGAATCTTACTGCCACCCTTAAAATCTGGTAACCAACCACATCCAATAGTGGCATACTACTTTACAAAGAACATATTACCATATTTAACTCTTAGATATCATAATCAGAATTGAGGTACAAGGATCTATGCAAACTAAGCTTAGATATACCCTAATGTTGCAAGAATAATTCCAACTTATTACCCCACTTACACTAACTTAAAACAATCAATAATTATGCTCAACCAAAAATATAGAATCCCAAGTCATAATGCATAACAAATGTAATTCCAAAATAACTTCCACATGATATATCTAGCCCTAACAATTGGTAGGAAACTTCTTTACTAATCCCTCTTATTATAACATCTTCTCAAATATTATTTTCTCTAGGTTCCCCCCTACTCCTACAAGGGTGAATTTAGGCTTGAGGTTGAATTTACAAGCTTGTAAAAAACAAAGTTAAAGTGAGTTAAATATTTTCCCTTGTACCTTTTTCACCCATGTTAACTTTAGAGATCATTTCCAAAACTATTTTCCTTCCCTAAGAACTTCTAGGCTCTAAGATGGAATGTTCATCCTCATTGAGACATGAGGCATTCATGTGGGTGCATTTCCCATTTTCCACCAAGGTCATAAACCTACAACAACTTATCCCATCAAATATGCCACACACATGTGCGCATGCATGCACATGCACACAAAAATCAACATCAACATCATCAATCATGTGAAAATTCCAATATCAATGCATCCACATGTTCATGTCACATAAGATGAAATATCTCAAAGACAATGCCTCCAACATATGTGTATAACTTAACATGCATATATCTTGTTAAATAATTATTATGAAGGTTCATCAATGTTACCCAATCATTAACAAGAAAATTGAATGTTGAACTAATTCATCTAATAAAAATATGAATGTCCATTATAATCAAGAAAATTGCATGACTGCCTAACTCTACCGTATTCAAACAATCAATAACAAACAACAATTAAGGAACATGATATCACCTCAAAATTTCTCACAAATTTATATGGGTGATCACTAGAATCATCATCATTATAACATAACAAATTAAAGGCTACCCATGGTTATTAAACATCATGCCAATAAAAGTTGAAATAACTATATAAGTTGGGTTTTAAGGAATCTAAACAAATGTACATCTTTGGTTTTATCTTATTCATGTGATTTTCCCTTTGATAGACATACAAACTTGTCTAACACAAAATATCACCTACATTCAATGTAAATAAATGCCAAATTTGACGAGTCAGCTTAGGGTGGGACTTCGGGATAATTAAAACTCTATTAACATTGATCAAGAATTTTTGTGTGGTTCGAGCTCTCTTCAGCCATGGGAAACCACAACTCATATTGGTTTCATTCACATCATGAACTAGTTTCAATGGAACTTGAAGAAAAACCTATAAATGGAGGCCATGGGATACTATATGGATAAGGAAATAAATATTAAGGTTTTTCTTCCAAAGTATTAGTTGAGCTCCATAAGCTTTGAGGTCTTAATTTGTTAGCATTACCTTCATCAATGAGTGTATCTTATTCCATTGAAAAAACTTATCTCCCTTCTTGATTTTCAGAGAGAGGAGATTCAAGGGACATAAAGGACCTTCGTAAAGAGGATTGGATAAAATCCACGAGCTCCACTTTACTCCTTTTGTGTATCTTTTTAAGGCCACAACCCTCATCCATTACAAATAAAGAGTATATAGCTTATTTCTCATTATTTATTTTTTGTTCTTGTTTATTTTCTTGTTATCTACATGCAGGTTGTCTATTTTCCTTTCATTATGCAAGCTTATATTAATTTTCGACTAATCCTAACATATTTTTTTCTATTGTAGTGTAGCCATAAGCTATAGCAAAGTGAATTTTTCCCAATGTATTTAAAAATACACTCCAATAGATTGGAAACATCATTGGATTTTTCACCCTAAAATTCTCATTCCTAGGATACTTGAAGACCCCTCTCTCATAATATTTGTTATATGTAATTATGAAAGAACCTTGAGAGTGATAAAAATTCAATGAATGCAATCCACCGTGAATGGGGAATGTCCTTTTACAATTAATCCAATACAAAAGACAAGATGAGATGATCGTAAGACTAGGCCACCTTGTTGTATATATCTTGGAAACAAATGATACAATTATAATGAAAGAATATAATAAAAGATTTAGGCTGACCTATTAATATAAAAATAGAAATGTAATAACCCAATATATAGGGCTTAATAAGTGGTTTATTTTTAACATGCCTTGCCCCTTCAAATAAGTGTTGTCCTCAACACTTGACTAATTGTGGGTGTTTATATATTAAGAACGTATCTTCCCATGTCACCTCTTCCACTAACAAGTTCCTCCATCCGATGAGGTACTCAGTAATTGCTCAATTTTATAGGTTTTTAATCCTTATTTCAAGGATTGTTTCTACTTCAAGTATGATTTTTCCTTCTTCATTGATATTCCATAAAATATTTTGGATAGAGATCTCATCACTTATTACCTTCTTTAAAAAACATGGAATAATAGATGTACATGCATGAAGATGGAGGAAACTCTAATCCTCTACAATACCATATATATTCCATAATACATATGAGGAAATTTATTGTCCTTATGATTTTATTGAGGAACATATGTTTGTATGGTTGTCTCCTAAAAAATTCACAACCCCCCACTTCAAATTCCCTTTAATTGTGATGTTGATCTACTTGTTGTTTCATATTATTTTGTGATATAACTAAGTTTTCCTTCGATAGTATGAGTTCTTGTTGGTGTATTATGTGGTCTCCCATTTCTTGAATCTTTGTAGTCCCTTTCAAGGGTGATGTGATGGATGAAGGATGATATCCATAAAGTGCTAAAAATGGGGTTTTTTTTATGAATTTAGAAGAATGGTTTATACCACCTTTCCACCAAAGAAACCGCTTTACCTATTGTGTATGTTTATCATATGCAAAGAATTGTATTGAGGGTGGTAAATAGAGTTTTGATCCAATTGAGTACTAAAATAAGAAAATAATTTAATCTAAAAAATTTCAATGAGAATTGGACATTTGCCACTTACAATAATATTCAAGATTATGTATGTCTTTTGGACCATTTCAAAGAATATTTATTTAAAAGGATGAGAAAGAGAGAAAAAATGGACATACTTTTTCAATTGATCTACTATTACCATAATGGCATTCTTTCATTTAAATGTGTGTAGTTTTGCAGTAAAATCCATTGAAATTTTTCCCAACATTGACTTGGTATAGTTTATGGTTATATGAAACATAGGGTATTGATTGTATATTCGTTATTCTCTTGGTAGACCACATATTGTAAAACAAAAATTTTAACATTAGTTTTAAGACCTTCCCAGAACAATCCTTTGTGATCCTATCATAAGTTTTCAAAAACCATAGAAGTGTGCAATTCCAAAAGGACATTTTCTTTGAGTTTATAATTCTTACAACATATAGTTGATCTTGATACAACATTAGATCATTTTTCCAAAAAAAAATATCTAATGCACTTGGGTCCTCTTTTAGTTATTCAATGATATTGCTTCCATTATATCCTTGCTTCTTCCACCCAATTGGATTGCAAAATAGAAACAACACATGGTATCTTTATAATCAATTTGTATTGCTCCTTTGAATATAACCATTGCCCAAAGAAGCACTTAAAACTATCATGATATATTTTGGCCTTGCAATGTCTTCTTGTTAGGTAAGGCACCATATTTTAAATACATGTAGTTTGGACAACATTTCTATTTCATAAATGGGTTTGAGCAAGTTCTTTTTAAATTTGTTTATTTCAAAGGAAAGAGGCCTTCCTTCTTGCATTACAATTACATGGATTCCATGGGTTGAGGCATCAAATTCCACAACAAAGGTTTTTGTGAATTCATGCGTGGAAATCATAGGAGTTGTATACATAGCCTCCTTAATTTTTCAAACCTTTAAGTTGTTTGTTGGGTCCAAGAAAATGCTTTGTTCTTTAAAATAGTGTTAGAGGTGTTTCTATTTGACCACAATTCTTAAAACTCTTATGGTAATACTCTATATAATCCTAAGAATCCACGAATTTTATTCAATGTTTTATGGGTTGGTCATTCCATTATATCTTTAATTTTGTTAGGGTCTACTTTGACACCTTGATGAGATACAATATGACCCAAGTCTTCTACTTATTGAATCCCAAAGGAACACTTGGAAGGATTTGCATATAGTTTTTCTCTTCCAATAGTTTAAGATCCTATTGACATGTTGTACATACTCTTCCCAAGGTTGTCTATAAAGTATTATGTCATCAAAAATTACCAACACAAATTTTCGAAGGGTGGGTTTGAAACTAAAATGCATCAAGCTTTGAAATGTTGATGTTGTGCCAGTAACTCCAAATGGCATAACAAAAAATTCATAATAACCTTCATGTGCTCTAAAGGATATTTTGGGAATGTCATCCTACCTTAATCTAATTTGATAATACCTTGAATGTAGATAAAAATTAAGAAAGAAAATTTCTCCTTATAATTTATCTAATAATTCATTGGTGATAGGAATAGGAAAGTTGTCTTTAATGATCATTTTGTTGATTTGTCTTTAATATAGAAACATATGCCATGAACCATTCCTTTTTATAACCATCCCCACTAATTAAGAGAGATCACTTTGTCTAGGTTAAATGATACCAACCTCTATATTTCTTGAATCATACATTTCATCTCACTCCTTTATGCATATAGAAACTGGTAATGCCTAATGTTAGGTGGTACACTTATAGATTGCAAATGAACAACATGGCCATGATCTTATGTAGGTAGAATGCCCATAGGACTCTCTCCAAATAGCATGGAATAATTGTTGATAAATTTTTGGAGATCCACTAGAGCATAGAATATAGATGTTTGAACATTTAGTGAACATAACTATGCAACTACACAATGGTGTCTCTTTTTGAGTAATTTTGCTATGTTATTAGAGCTTATAAATTTATAGGTTTTCCCTTAGATACCTTTAAACTCAATTTTGTTTTCTTTTGAGCAACATATCATGATTATATATTGAGAAACAAGTGGCATTATTCCCAATGATTGTAACCATTAGCCATTAATACTACATTAGCACCACCCATTTGTATTACAATCATGACATTTTCTAATAAATACTCCCCCACAGTTAGCTTAATACTATCACACTTCCTTGAATAATTTATGGTACCTCCATTTGCAATCAACACTTGCAATTTTGGTGTTGGAAATACAAAGAAATTGAGAATTTTTCACGATTTGTAATTGATGGAGTTATGGATACTAATTCAATAAAGTAATGTTGTTACCTTTTTATTTTTTATATATCCTTCTATATTAAGGGTTTGTGGAGTAATGATGCTAGTTAATTAATGAAAAGATATTGTAGGAGGAGCCTAGATCTATATATTGTGATAGTTATGATTCTTGACCTTCTTCCTATTCACAACCTATGTAGAATAATTTCTTGTCATTTCATTTACACCCCTTATTAAACTTGGTCTCACAATTGGAACATAATACTTTTTCTCTTCTTTTATCCATTTTTTGAGTGTCAACCTTGTCACTTGAGTGAGGTTAGGAGAGAGAACATGATGTTATTTATAGTAGTTAGTGACCACTCTTCTAGTAGCCATACTTTTACTTTCAAATTTATTTACCAAACTAAAATCATGGTGCAAAGATTTAGGTTCAAATAGACACTCCAAAGGTTGGATACTTTCCTTTAACATTTCCATAAAGGGCCCTAACAAATTATCCTCTAAAATGTACCCTAAGACTCAACTTTGGAATTGTTGAATGGGTTCCATAATGGGACCTTTTTGCTAGAAATTTACCAATTGAATAAAGAATTCATTGCTCTTAGTATCCATATATTGTGCTATCAATTCCTACATAAAAAAGGATCAAGATAATATAGAATCATTTTTCTTAAAGTCATTGATACCATACAAATTTATATTGTTCTAAATACATGGATGCAATATTTACATTTTGTAAGGCTCACACTTGGTGTAGATAAAATGATTGCTCCATCTAGAATATCACAGTTAGATGATTTTTTCCTTCAATCTTCCTCATGTAAATTTACAAAATGAAGTAGTTTGTTGGTGCCAAGTTTAACCTTTAATGGTATATATCTTGGAGTGGTGAACAATTATGACTCTATGATGTAATGTTTGTGCTCTCCAATTGTGATAAAATACTCCCCATATGTGATTGAGCCCCATTATAATGTTTCTCCTTATTTTTATGATTTCCTTATATCTCCATATCCCTTTTAGGAAGCACCTATAAGAGAATATTTTCTACTTCTTCCATCTTCTTATCCATATTCTTTTCCATTTCATTTTTCATATTTTCCATATTTTCATTATCTTCATTCATTTTGTTTTAGATTTCCTTTTTAAGGATTTTCTTATAATGTAATAAGTCCACTTGTGTCAACATATTATGTTGCATTTCATCAACTTCATTCTTTAATTATGAGAGCTTGTATTTTGAGTATTCACTTTCTTTGGGTGTCATGTGCGAGTTTTTAACAAGGCTAGTATTTTTTGTAGAATTGTTTTCCATATGAGAAAA
This sequence comes from Pinus taeda, assembly GCA_000404065.3. Classification (NCBI taxonomy): domain Eukaryota; kingdom Viridiplantae; phylum Streptophyta; class Pinopsida; order Pinales; family Pinaceae; genus Pinus; species Pinus taeda. The sequence continues at coordinate 28,279 of APFE030159819.1, forward strand.
TAATTATAGTGTTCCTCTTCATACAATTTTCAGTCACCCCAAAAAGGGATCTTCCAATAAAAAAAGTATGCTAATCATAAGTTACATACCATTAAAACATTGATTTAGAGATTGTGTGGATGGCTTACCTTTGTCTTGATATATATCTAAAATTTGAACCCTTTTTAGTTTTTAAATTTTGGCTTGTATAATCTTCACATGATTTATTAAACTCTTAAAAATTTCACAATATAAAACTTTGCTAAACAAATGTTATAGCAAAAATTTGAAAATGACTTGTTAAAGACCGATTTCAAGATTATTCAAAAATCCTAACTTCCAAAATATATATCTCATAAAAGAGATTGAGTCAAAATATGAAAACATTTCATATACAAATCATTATGTCTCCTTAGTGTTTTGAAAATTTAGAGCCTGAAATTTCATTAAAATAATTTTAAAGTGAAAATTTCATGATGTCTTTTTTAAAAATAATTTCAAGATTAGTCACAATCCCTAACCTACATCCCATATATCCAAAATTATAACAAAAAAACATGGAATTTTTACCACCTATATTATGATGTTTTTTCTTGGTCTCCACAAAATTTCACTACTTGAAACTTTCAAACAAACAAGTTATAATAAAAATAAAAAGATGACTTGTTTGAGGATTACTCGCAAACCGTAACTTGCTATAGGTTATATATCTAAAAGTATAGTGAGATAGAACTTGAAATTTTTGAGCTTATATAGTTTGATATTTCTCCTTAGACCCCAAAAATAAATTACTATCTAAAGGTTCACAAAAAAAAAGATTATAGAAAAAATTCCACGATGTTTTGATTGAACAAGAAAAACCTTAGGATCATAGGCTCTAAACCCAAATGAAGTAATCTAAACACCTCTAAAATGAAAAAAAATCAATGAATATAATCCACATATATGGGGAACCTCCTTTTGCAATGAATTTGATATAAAAGACAAGATGATATGACCCTAAGGCTAGGTCTCCTTGGTATATATAGTAGATAAAGGGTACAATTATAATGAAATTCCACAATAAAAGGTTTTGTCCTAGCTATTGATATAACAATAGAAATGTAATAACTCAATATATAGGGCTTAATAAGGGGTTTTGTGCTTGAAATTTTCAAGTGACCAAACTAGCCTACCTATAGTTTAAGACCGTCCTTCTAGCTCTATTTTTAAGTAGAATGTCCCATTTCTCTTTTACTCAAGATTCACATGACTATGGAAGGAACATTCACATTATTCATATATAGGTTGAATTATTTACATGCATGACTCATACACTTGTAAGTCATATACCTACCCAAATATGTTGATTTTAAAATTTTCTAATTGTTTAGTTTGTTCATTGAGTCAGGGGGGAACTAATATTTTCGGGCGTTGATTCAGTTGCAAAGTCTCATTGTTTAGTTATGTCTTGAAACTTATATAGGCAACATAAACTAATAACAAAATAAAAAGAATAAACCTTTTTTCCTTTACCACAAGTATGGTCATTTAAAATACATTTTAATTTATAAATATATTATCATTTTCCATTTATAGGGACTAAAAGTAAGTCCTTGTGTTCCAAGTCTACTCTCCACCTTTCACTTCGAGGACCTAGGTACATATGAAAGGTGAAAATTCTCTTCCACATCCTCATTAAAGTTTGAAACAAAATGTAGGATTAATTAGCGAGAAAAATTAAAAGTGCCCCATACATGCACATATGTTATTTTTTTGCAAGGTCACAATTCACACTTAGTTTAACTAGAATACAAGTAGGGATCCCATGATATTTACACATCTAAAATTTATATACATCTGATTGGTACAACCCAATTGGCACAAAACACTCAGACACTTCAAGTTCTTAAGAATTTCCTTTATATCATATGATCTTCTCCTTGTGCTCATAAGCAACCTTGGAGAATTGGAAAACAAAAGGTGTTCAAAAAGAAGTTGTCAAAACACACCTTAACTAAATGAATCAGTCTATCACCCCAATTCAAAGAATAATAAAAGAACCTTTAAATAACCAACTGAAATCCTTCATAGAGAGGTCACAAAATAATTTTATTTGAAGTTAAGATCTTGGGGGTTGATATAAAAATAACCCTCCTTGATCTCTCTTCATTTGAACTTAGAAAGCTAACTTCTAAGGGAATTCAAATCCTTAATCATTTAGTGTTCATAGGGTTGGAGATAAGGAGAAACAAATGAAGTGGGTAAGGATTAGACCAAATATTCAGCAAGTATCCTTGAGTATTTCAGTTCTTGGTATAGGTTCCAGATCAGTGATTGATACCGAGAAGTTAAGATTCCCCTACCTACACTTAAGTGTTGAGAAATCTAGGGGTAGCTAGATATGGTGATTTCTCTTACTTTGATAACTTCTTGTGATGTATTTTTCCTTAACTTGATTATCTTCTTCTTTCACTTGACTATTATGATGTTATTATCATCAAACAACTACCAAATTATGAAATACAATGAGACAATAGGACACAAAATGTAGGTTGCAAGCGACGGCCAAATACTCTCCTATTGAGAGGAAATCCCATAAGAATTATTCTCTTCTTATAGAATTTTTAGATGATGAATTCCAAGATCTAGGACCCTTAACAAATATCCCTCCAATGCAAAGTTAATTTCTTCTTTGATGAACTTGCTTCTCCAAAGGTCAACTCAAGTAAACCTTGCTTCACAATAGCTAAAACTACTCCTTCGACTACAATTTCGAACCTGCAACTCTTTGACTGTAACTTCACCCTTTGTTGTAGAAACCATATCTAGCGCATGTTTGTGAAAATGATAAATAAGGTATCCTTTTAATTCACTCAAATTGCTTCTTCTACCTTAGTAAATAAACTTCCTTTCTTGATGTTTTTTCTCAAAAACTTTGGCTTCTTGTGATGGCCTCAATTCGGTCTTTCCTATAGCAAGATAATTCCCTAATTCTCCTAACACGTGTGGGAAATAGTAGCCCAAAAACAACCTTAAAAACTTTGTTTTCCCTTACTTTATGTTCTCTTCTCTTTCACCAGCTATGAGACTTCTTCTTGTGTTGTGATTGAACTTTCTTGGATTTCTCCTTGAATGAAGTTGAGGTTGCAACACTTCTAAAAGGGATTACCAAAAATATTCTTCTCTAGAATGTTCTAGAAGAATAGAAAGTAATTTATATATAGGAAGAAGCATTGTAAAATATGTCTTGGAGAATTTTTGTACTCGAATTTTTCTCTATCCAAAGTTTCCCTCTTGAAGAGGCAAGTGAACATCATTCCCTTGTTAATAAAAGTATCATATTTTATTCCTTTTTCATTGTACTCTATGCTTTTATTACAATATCTTAAATATATAAATGATATTTGCACTTTAGTTTTGAATATTTTTTTTAGGTACACTACATTGCAATTCTGCATCATAACATTTTCTAAACTATGGAAATAATGCACATATAATTATGAATAAATGCATGTATCTATACATAAAAAATATTGTCATGTGTTTCACTATCTCCACAGGAATATAGAAAATACAACCAATTAAATAAATGCAATAATTGTTGATGTCCATCTAACCTATGTAACAACCCATCAGGGTGTTACTTTAAAAAAATATATTAATATTAACAAATATACTTGAAATTCTAATTCAAAATCATATAATCAAATATGAATATCTAGTAAGAACACACTACAAGTATTTTTTCCATGAACCCATAATAACTAAATGCATACATAAATTAAAAATAAATATAATCATATATTTATAGTTAATAAATGAATATAAAATCCCTATACTCCTTAATATCACCATAGTCTATTGAATTGACAATGCATAGGATCGCATGAATTAGTCTTCATTCAATGGGGGAGAGATCACATCCAAGAATTGATTTTCCACCCAACCAATGCAATCACCTTCACAAATATCCCCCCCCCCCAGAAGGGCTCATCTCAATGAGGTGAGAGATATTTAGGTAGATGAAAAATCTCAAGGTATCATACATATTATCCCAATGAATAACACAATCAGGCTCTCAACAAATCAACCTTGGTGTGGTGGAGACCACCTTTCACTTAGAGTGACCTAGGTACATATGAAAGGTGAAAATTATCTTCCATATCCCTCATTAAAGTTTGAAATAAAATGTAGGGTTAATTAGCGAGAAAAAAGTAAAAGTGCCCCATACATGCACATATGCTATTTTTCTACAAGGTCCCAATTCACACATAGTTTAACTAGAATACAAGTAGGGATCCCATGATATTTACACACCTCAAATTTATCTACATGTGATTGGTACAACCCAATTGCACACAAAACGCTCAGACACTTCAAGTTCTTAATCATTTCCTTTATATCATATGATCTTCTCCTTGTGCTCATAAGAAATCTTGGAGAATTGGAAAACAAAAGGTGTTCAAAAAGAAATTTTCAAAACACACCTTAACTAAATGAATTAGTCCATCGCCCCAATTCAAAGAATAACAAAAGAAGCTTTAAATAACCAATTGAAATCCTTCATAGGGAGGTCACAAAATAATTTTATTTCAAGTTAAGATCTTGGGGGTTGGTATACAAATAACCCTCCTTGATCTCTCTTCATTTGAACTTAGAAAGCTAACTTCTAAGGGAATTCAAATCCTTCATCGTTTAATGTTCATAGGGTTGGAGGTAAGGAGAAACAAATGAAGTGGGTTTTGTTATTATGTATTTTTTAGGTTGAGGGAGTAAACACATAGGACAACATCAAAACCACTTTGGAAGTTGGGATCTAGCCCTACCGGCTTCAGAGAGGGATCTCTTTGTAAAATTTAGCTATGTTTTATGTGAATTTTAGGCTAGTTATGACTATACTGACTATACTATTTTTTTTGATTTGATTGTTTGGTTGATTTAAGTGTTATAATTCCATTGGGATATGGAGTCTATAAATTAAACTAGATTTTGCATCCATTGTTTGAGGATTTATCACAAAGAAATCTAGGTTGCACTATTTTGATCTTTTTAGAAATTAAATGGATGGTGAAATACTAGAAGTGTAAGGTTCTATAGAAATTAGGGAGAAATTAAGAATTCCTTGATTTGACTTCAATGGAAAACATTAAAATTACCAACAGCTAAAATAGGGTGCTCTAAGTAACAAATCCTATTTATCATAGTTTCTGTTAAGTAATTCATATATTTAGAATAACCTAGAAAGAAAAACAATGCTTAAACAAATAAACAGAGGAACACATCACCATTTGGTACATCACATGAATCCTGTGAAAGGTCTTTGTATTATTGATGCTCCAGTGCTTTGAAAAATACAATATGCACACAAAATTACATTTAGAAATCAACCCTTAATACTTCAAACAATGATGTATTTATATTGATAATTACAAAATAATTTACAAAATCATTGTCAAACCAATAGTGTATTATTAGCCTAATTACAAACAATGTGATTTATCTCTGGTAGAAAAATAGCTCATGTAGACATTTGGAAGGAAAGGCGGCTCTCCTTTGATGGATTCTATTATTGAGTCAACCTGAAATTGTGTTGTGTTGGTGTGTTGATTTTCGTGCTGGCTGATTTGGTGGTTGTTGTCTTACTGCAGCCGAATTACTCTTTTAATTTAGTAGATCAATCAGTTCTTCCCATCTCTTTTCATCTAGATTGTCAATTTTATTACGCTCTGGTAAATTTCTTTTACCTCTATGTATTTGGCAAAAGTTGGTTTCACTGTAAAAATGTGTTTTACCTCATTCTGTACATAGAAATCATTTGACATGGTTTCTAAAAACACCTTTGATGTCATACTACCCTTAATCCCACTGAATTTGTTGTCGCTTCTGGCCATTTCTTTCATCTTCAAGGCATATTTTTCTTGAGTGATTAATTTTTCATTTATTACATAAATGTTGGGTAGTCCTTTCTGGATCAATGCTTCAATTCTATTAGTAAACTTGTTTCCTTGCAGCTCCAAGGTTTCACATCTTTCCTCCAACTGATCAATAAGGTTCCTTTTAGTCAAGACTTTCTTGACTTCCAAAATAGTGGCAGTCCTGTCATTGATTCCTAATTCTTCAAGATCACATTTTGACTTAGAATTTAGGAATCTGATAATGTTGGAGGCTTCTGTGGTAATTTCTCCAAGATTCTCTCTTCCTTGCACAATGGTTTTTGTAGATTTTTCTATCAGTTCCTTCTGCTCAAAGATGATTTGGATAGATGGTCAAATCTCATTCATAGAATTTGTAATATTCATCCAAATAGTTTCCTTGGCTTTGGCAAAGGTCTGACCAATTGAGGTATCCCTTTCTACCTTTTGCAACTTCACCAAAAGTCTCTAGGATTTTTGCATTTCAATAACATGAGAAGCCTTAGCTTTCTCCTTTTGTAATTCTAAATGTTTGAGATGATCCTACAAAGTCTTGATCTCTTTTGACTAGAGTGTCATGTTCTCCAATGTATTGCTCACCTTTTCAACACTTGCAGTATGAGTGGAAGAAGTAGCTGCATTGGTTATTCCTGTTGTTGGAAGCTGAGAAATGGGTATGGCATCCAGGGGGACAATGGCCCTCTTCTGAATTTCTTCTTTCTCCTTTATCATTTTCTCCATATCTACCTCCATTTGTCTAATCTGTATATTCTACTCTATGATCAACTTCATCGTGTTAGCCTTTTGTGTCTCATTTTCTTCAATGTCCTTAGTCAATGGATCCTTTGTGGCTAACATCTTAAGTTGCTTTCTCAAGGATGCACTGTCCAAATTCTTCTTTTTGATTATCTCCTCTGCAGCATTTACATCTTTGGGATCATATCTTATCTTAACCACCAACTCTTCGAAAGACTTGATCCTATTATCCTTGGCTAAGCAAGACACCTTCTCCATTTTCAACTGTGACTAAACATTGGCAAATGAAACCTGCAACTTAGACAATGACATGGTAGTGTTAGTTAAAGTAGAAGATATCATTTCACCAGTTTTCTTGAGCATCTCCATTTGATCAATGGGATGAATGTATTTGGTGTTGAACTCAAATGTAGCTATGTTATAGTCTGATGTTGTTTTTGGTTGTGGAATTTGGGCCTCAAGGAAGGCCATCTGCATATTTCCATGCTATGTTTCAAACACTGATAACAATCTACTGTGTGAGCTAGAGGCATGCTTCCAAAACTGATTATAAGTACTTTTTTAGAATCTCATTTATAAGCTTAATATCCTTATACCTATCAAAAATTGTCTTCTCCTTTTCTGTTTGGACATTCTGTGATTTTAGCTTAGTTTCCTTCTGGCCTTGTGTTGATGAAGGTCTAAAAAGAGATTTTATAAAATTGTTGGTTTCAGGTGGTGAATCTGTTATTATGATGACATCCTGCTTTTCTGTCTCTTTGTCCACCTCTGCCCTAGGAGTCAATTTTTTCCTCTTCATGTATCTGATCCTGAACTCTTTGGTTTCATTTCTTATGGTCGATGATGATCCTTCTTCCTTCTGTATTTCACTTGATTTCTCGTGAGGAGTGGGAATCTGCAAACTGGAAGTGGAAAAGAGATGTTCTTCAACTTCATGCAAAGTGTTTTCTGTCCATTCCAGTTGATTGGCCTACTTCTCAATTTCAGGCCTTGAAGTAAGGATGTAAGAAGTAATTTTATTCTCCACTTTGAGCTTTGAAATAATGCCACAAGGGTCATAAGACCATGTAAATATCATATTGAACTTAATTTATTTAAGCATTGTGTCTTCTTCTTCACCTGTTGTCCCAGTATTACATACAAATGGGCCCAGGGCAAAAACCCTCATGGGGAGGTACTTGGGGAGTTTATATGGTGCCAAGTCACAACCATAAACTCTGATTTTTGTGTAGTTTTGGTATAAATACCAACCTCTAGTCTTTGCCTGGCCTGTTAGGTGCAAAATTCTCTTGATTTCTTCACCGATCCTAGGTTGTATGGAACTGTTAAGGATGTTCATTTATGGGTGAACAAAATCCTCAATGAACTGCTTATATGAAAACTCTTGTTGTTATTTCATGACCAATGATGTCGAAAAGATCACCGGTTGTTGATTTCCTACATTATCAATCTTTTGCATTGCAAACTTGAATTTATCTACCTAATAGTAAAGGAACATGTAGATTAAAATGGAGGTGTAATTAAACATGTGTTCTGTGGGAAACTTTATGAATTGTTCATGAATGTTGTCAGCCAAGAATTGACTGAAATTAAATACAATGGAAGGCTTGTGGTCTGTGGAAAATATGGAGAGGAAACCTAAAATGGGCTCATCTACCCACTGATCATAATAATAACCCAAAAGATAAGAAATCGTGGATATAATTTGTTTGGCTTGATCAAGGAAGATGGAGGAAGGATATGGAGGATTCTTTTTAGGTAACTGGGCATTCTCAGGCAAGAATATCTCAAAGATTTTAGCTTTGGTGGTGAAATCCAACTTCTGATAAAGTTGGGTGAGGGCTTATAAGGACAAAGGAGTATTATTTTCCACAGTGGGAGCTAACATCATTTGGTCTATGAACTAGGCAGTTATGGAAAATAGGATGTCACCTGAAGGGGCCATGATAGCTCTTTGAGTAGGGACATAACATGCCTGACATTTTCTGGTAAACTCAAAGGTTTGGAATGTCAGGGGGAAGATGTAATGGGGAATATTGGACTCCTAGAGCCCAATTTCATCAAGTTTATCTGCATGTTTATCTTCTAACCAGAAGTATAGCTCCAAAAAATCATAGTTACATTGGGTTTCACTAATCATATAATCCTTGTCGGCCAAAGGGATATGATCTAAATCTACAGAGGGATGGATTAGCGGATTAACAAGCTTATCTTAAGTTTTGGTCTTCAGAGGCATGACTGTATTAGTGAAAAACAATAGGAAATGAGTGAAAGATAAGAAGGAATTAATAGAGGAGGCTTACTAAGAAATAGTTTGGTTAACGAATTATCAGGTGAAAGAAATATAGGATTGCCAACTGTCAATTTTTCTATCTTGGTCGGGTCACAAGAAATGTTCTAAAAGGAGGCATTGTGTAGAATCTGTCAATTTGTAGAGGACAATCAATGAAAAGGGAGGATAGCAATGGTTTCAATAGATTTTAAACATTGTTGCAAAAGTTCGATTGAAAATGGCGCGAGATTATTAAGCCTGAATAGTTACCCGGGAATTATGAATTAATGTGGAAAAGTTCTTTTGCAGGGAGTGCACTTAAGTGGACAACGACCAAGCAATGTGGTGGGAGGAGAGTGGCAGAGGAGTCATGGTGGGGGCACGGTAAAGCAAGCAAAGGAAAGGCAGTTTTGGAGGGGGTAGAAAGTGGTATGTGGTTTGGCCAAGGTGGTGCGAAATTGGGAGAGGGTGACATGTAGGGGATGGGGCCTAGTGGGCAAACAGGCTTTTCGAACCCCGTTGCCCCCCCCCCCCACACCCTCCAAAGCGCTAAAGGAAGGATGGAGAGGAGGGGCGAGGCAAATAGGGGTAGCGGATACCAATGTTTTGATGGCGTTTTCCTTTAACCAAAAACGAAAAAGAAGCTTTGTCGCCATGTTTTTTTTCACTTTTGCTTTTTTGACTTAGGATAAAGGTTAAAAAAAAACACATGAAAGTAATTTATCCCATGGCGCATATTTTCCCTTTTTCCCATATCATTCAAACTTAGGATAAAAATGACATAGGGATATATTTACAAAAACAACTATTTTACCTACCCTTAGCTAAGCTAACATTTTCTATTCTTCAAAAGGGTGCACTTAGACTAGCAAACCCACCTTATTTTATTTTATACAAAATGAAAAACTATCTAAAACCTATCACGTATTTCTCCTATTGATTCAAATTAAACAGTTGAATCAATGTCATTTTCTACCTAACTATTGATTTACCTAGATTAAATTGTTGGGAAAATCTTTATTCTCTAACATAACTTACATAAATTTAAAGAAGTTTAATCATTATTACACTGTATAATTAAACATGTAGCTAGACATTTGGCATTTTGAACAAGCTGCACACAATATTTATCTAACCATGATGAAGAAAATTAACTATCAGTAGTGACATTTAGACTTGCAACGCTTTCAGTATTATTCCTTTTTCTTTTTTCTTTTGATGGGGTTCTATTTTTCAATATTTTTGTTTTTCTCTTTTTCTTATTTATACCCTCTTTTCATTTTTTATTCTATTTTTTCTTTTATTTGGAAATCCTTGGAAGATTGACAAGGATTTACAATATAAGATTCCTGAGATACAATACTCAATTACCTTGAGATCCTATAAATTATAGGACCCTAACAGTGGATAAGGATTATACCAAAGATTCAACAAGTCTCCTTGAGTATTTCAGCTCTTGGTATAGGTTTCAGATCAGTGATTGATGCCTAGAAGTTAAAATTCCCCTACCTACACTTAATTGTTGAGAAATCTAGGGGCAGCTAGATATGGTTATTTCTCTTACTTTGATATTTGTTTGTGATGTATTTTTACTTAACTTGATTATATTCTTCTTTCACTTGATTATTATTATGTTATTATCATAAAACAACTACCAAATTATGAAATACAATGAGAAAAGAGGACACAAAACGTAGGTTGCAAGCCAAGGCCAAAACTTCTCCTATTGAGAGGAAAACCCACAAGAATTATTCTCTTCTTATAGAATGTTTAGATGATGAATTCCAAGACCTAGGACCCTTAACAACAATCCCTCCAATGCAAAGTTAATTTCTTATTTGATGAACTTTCTTCTTCCAAGGTCAAAGTCAATCTTGCTTCGCAATAGCTGCAACTACTCCTTCGACTATAATTTCGAACCTGCAACTCTTTGACTATAACTTCATCCTTTGTTGTAGAAACCATGTCTAGCACATGTTCATGAAAATGATAAATAAGGTATCCTTTTAATTCGATCAAATTGCTTCTTCTTCCTTGGTAAATCAACTTCTTTTCTTGATGATTTTTCTCAAAAACTTTGGCTTCTTGTGATGGCTTCAATTTGGTCTTTCCTACAACAATATAATGCCCTAATTCTCCTCCCATGCATGGGAAATAGTAGCCCAAAAACAACCTTAAAAACTTTGTTTTCCCTTACTTTGTGTTCTCTTCTCCTTCACCAGCTACGATACTTCTTCTTATCTTGTGATCGAACTTGCTTAGATTTCTCCTTGAATGAGATTGAGGTTCTCTTATAAATAGGCTTCATTGAGGTTCCCAATAGGCCAACTATAAATATATTGGAGTCTGACTTTTGCTTTGTAGGCCGACTTTTTCTTTGAATGATGACTTGTATTAGAGGGAGTCTTTTACATATTTAATGACTCAAATAAATTATCTTGACGAGATACAATATGACCAAAATGGTCTTCAACATTTTACAATGAATCTTTTAACTTTTTGACTTAACTACGAAACCTAGAAGCACTCAATGGGTGCTTAACCTACAAATGAAATTGTCTTGAGCACGAAACCCATGCTTCAAAATAATAATAATAAAATTTATTTTTCTCTTTTCGTCAAATACATAAAATCATGATAACATTATACATTATGAAAACCGAACCTAGTTACACATTTCAACACTCCCTTTTAGCTAGGGAGGTATTCATAATCCATACAAGGTACTTGGACATTCCCATACTAAAGCATTTTGATAAGAAGAATCATATTAGTAAGACATCTCATAAACTATTTATTCAACTTATATCAGTGCATCACATCATATATATCAACCACCATTGTTAAATACCAAGGCCTTGACTAACAACTCTATATATCCACAAGAATTGAGCACAATGTTGGGGAGAGAAGGACTTACAAGAAACTACATCATTTTCTCTCAAGGAACATACCCCATCTAGATGTTCACAAGGTACATCCTTTTAGGACCATTCCCATATTGGATTAACACGTCCTCATTGAATATCCTGTTCGACTACTCTTGCATATTGGATGCCCTACCTCAACCTTAAAGAGTATCGGAATCAGTCTCATATGTTTACCCAATCCTCCATTCTTTCTTCATAACATGAATACAAGAATGATGTTTCTATCTCTCCCTCTCAACTATGGAGGATCAAATCATTCCTATAAAAGGAATACACCCAAGATCCCTCTTAACAAGGGACTTTCCCAAGTTCCCTATTAAAAAGGGACTTGTTACCAATAACACTCTCTTTGGTGGAGATTAAGGTACTATCAGTTGCCTGCAGGGCTCCTTCTTTTTGCATCATGTCATGAACTTTAGCTTCTTCATCGTGGTGCCTTCTCCTTCATTGTAGGGCATCAAACATCTTCTTCATCACTTCCCTTTAATGAAACCTAGTGTTGAACCAATAGTCATGCCATCCTTGTCTTCATTAGGAAGTTACCTTCTAATCCACAAATGGCTATCCTTCATACAACTACCTCCAAGTCATGTTTTCTTTCAGGATCTTCCATTCAATATAATGAGTACTAGTTGTAGGTTAATTCTACAACCTTCTTCCAATAGCCATTGTTTCAACCCAACCAGATATTTTCAAAAGTCAAAATGAACATCAAATAAAAGTTACCTTTTTATGATGACCTTCCATCATGACAACTACTTCCTGCATCAACATACTCCCACATATTGTATGATTCCATCTCCAAGACATGCATTACCACAATTTTTATTCTTCCAACATATCAAGGTCTTACTTCTCCATGGATATGCCATAGATAATACTTCTAGTTATTAGATTTTGATCACATGAGATTGTAGATGATTCTGCTTATGGACTCTTCTTTCACCTTCTTTGCATACGAATTCCTTAGGATCTTCCATACATAGTTCCTTTATCATAGGAACCATGATTGATAACTACCTCATTTTCTTCATGACGTCATATTATGTTTATTTTATCTTATCTATATGTAGAAAATTTCTATGCATGTTGACTATATGCATTAATACATAATTCCAACGGAAGAGTTTCTTCATCTTTCATCATGCTCATGGGATAGAGAATTTTAACCCATAATAACCATATGATGACATGACTTTGTCTATCTATAAGTATATACATACTTCTTCCATTATGAGGTCATCTAGACATCCTTTCAAAAACTTCCTTTCCTTGCTTGAATATGAGATTACTTCAAACATGCTACATAGATTTGTCACCATACCTCCATCCTTATTAACTAGTGGATCCCATACAAGGTGGACTATAGTCTATCAAAAAGATGCTTCTTCTAGGTAGAGGTCAACCTTATAATGAAGATTCCAATGGAGGATCTTAATGATCCTTATTCTTCAAATGATTCTTCCTAATGATGACGATCTCTTTATCCTCTATCTTTCTATATGATTTTCTTCCAACCATATATACTACTACTTCAGTTTACCTTATATGTTTCCAATGGATATGCCATGCGTTGCTTCCTTTCTATAATGATGACTGCTACAACGATATAGACTTTTATTTCAGTTATTCTTCAATGCTTCTATGATGATATAGTTCATCTTATTCATCATAACTGCTAACATTTATACACTAAGTGAAGGAGTTTATTTCAATCATAGTAGAGGTATTTCATTTCCTCTTTCTTTGACTTCTTCTTTTCGGGTTCTTCTTCTACTTTTTCGGTGATATGGGCTTCATTTTTCTCCTTTCTCTTCTTGTTGTTCCTCTTGAGTTTAGGAAAACTCCTTTTGAAATGCCCATATTCATTACACTCGTATCATTGGATCTTTGACATATCAATTCTCTTGTGAAACTTCTTTCGAGGCTCAAACTTCCCAAATTTTCTCTTCTTCCTTGTTGATGTTGCATATGCTTGAACTTATTCATTTTAGCAAATAATGTTTTCCACCCTTCACCTGGATTCTCCAATCTTGCATAGTGACCACAAATTGGTGAATGGAGTGGTTTCCTTCTTCCCATAGATGCTTGATACAAATTTCCCCCATTCATATAGTAGTGCTTTGAGCATAATAGTGGTCATATCTCAATCATACATAACTTCTCCTAGCTCTTGTAGTTGGTCTCTAATTTCTAATACCTTTATGAAATATGAAGTTATCCCTTCTTCCCTTGACATTTTCATCTTGTATAATTTAGTTCTTAATGATATGATCTCTCCTGCATTTCTTATACAAAATAGATCCACCAATTTGTCATAGATTTCCTTCGTTGTCTTCAACTTTGCAACATAAGGGATGAGAGGATCCTTGATTGAATCTATGATGATCCTTTATGCCCTTATCTCTCCTTTAATGTACTTTTATAATGCTTTGTATTTCTCTTGAGATGGTTTGGTGATGTAGCCCTTTAATTAAATCAATTCTCTTCTTCCATGCAAGGTAGTTCAAGGTCCCAACCAATTTATTGTTCCTCTTGTAGAAAGAAGTCATTTGATTTGAGTATTGAGACATAAAAATATAGAATACTTACTTTTCAAATGAATATGATCCTTGGATAATTATATCTTCGACCTGATGCCTTCTAGATGATGTTGATACTTGAATATGTCTTCTTGATGATGATCACTTCCACTGATCCTTTGGTCTTGACAATAGAATATGCCTTCTTTGATGATTGCTTGATGATATTCTTAGAGACATGATCCCTTATTAAATGTGAGGGAGGTCACTTTTATGATGAACTAATCTTTCTTGCTTCCTTCGATTGATGATTGTAGAGTGTATAATCTTTCCAAGAAAGTGTCAAGTGTGGTATGTCCTTCTAGAATGGAGGTAAGGTATTTGAGGTCTTATTCCTTTTCTAATGAGGTGATCATTGTCCTTGTGATGTGATGTTTACTCCTCCTTGATAATCCTTATATTCCTTAGTGATTTTATGTCCCTAAAGCTTCTCAGTCCTCCTAAATGATCTCTTTGTGCTCAGCTCTTGTGTATCCTTATTCAATTGGATGATTTACAAGATTCCTCTCCTTGTTGTTGTCACCTTAGCTCTGAAACCATGTTGAGAAATCTAGGGGCAGCTAGATATGGTGATTTCTCTTACTTTGATAACTACTTGTGATGTATTTTTAATTAACTTGATTATATTATTTCACTTAATTATTATTCTTATCATCAAACAACTATGAAACTATGAAATAAAATGAGATAAGAGGATACAAAATGTAGGTTGCAAGCCAGGTCAAAAGCCTCTCCTCTTGAGAGGAAAACCCACAAGAATTCTTATCTTCTTATAGAATGTTCAAATGACGAATTTGAAGACCTAGGACCCTTGAAAAAGACCCCTCCAAGGAAAATTTAATTTATTCTTCGATGAACTTGCTTCTCCCAAGGTCAACTCAAGTCAATCTTACTTTACAATAGTTGTGACTGCTCCTTAGATTGTAATTCCATACCTGAAACTCTTTGATTGTAACTTTGGCCTCTATTACATAAACCCTAGCTTGCACGTGTGGGTGAAAATGATAAATTAGGTATCCTTTTAATTTGCTCAAAGTGCTTCTTCTTCCTTGGTAACTCGAATTCCTTTCTTAATGATTTTTCTCAAAAACTTTGGCTCATTGTGATGGATTCCATTCAATCTTTCATGTAGCAATATAGGGCCCTAATTTTCCTTGCACATGTGGGAAATAGTAGCCCAAAAAAAAACCCTAAAAACATTGGTTTTCCTTACTCTATGTTCTTTTATCCTTCATTGGCTATGAGACTTCTTATTGTATTGTGATTGAACGTGCTTGGATTTCTCCTTCAATGAGGCTAAGGTTCTCTTATAAATAGGCTGCATGGAGGTTCCCAATAGGCTCACTAAACATCTCTTGGAGGACGAATTCATCCTTTGTAGGCTGACTTGTTCTCTAAATGATGACTTGTCTTGGAGGGATTCTTTTACATATCAAATGACTCAAATAAATTCTCTTGACTAGATACAATATTCCCAAAATGGTCTTCAACCTATGATAATGACTCTTTTGACTTTTTGACTTAATGAAAAAACCTAGAAGCACTCAATGGGTGCTTGACCTACAAATGAAATTGACTTGAGCATGAAACCCATGATTCAAAATAATAATAATAAAATTTATTTTTCTCTTTTCATCAAATACATAAGATCATGATTACATTACACATTATGAAGAACTAACGTAGTTACACATTTCAACATTAATGAAGGAATTTTAGTGACCAATTTATAAGAAACCCTCGTAAATGGAAATTGTGGGATGTGGTTTCCCTTGGATTATATGTTGTGTGGATATTGGGAAATGTTTCCAATCTCTTAAGAGCATGGCCCTAGTACCTGACAAAGTAACTAATTCATTATTGCCTTCATGAATTTTCCTTTGTTGAGTTCATGCCCCATTGTTGAAAGCTATTAGAAGGCCCATTTACATTTAAGAGGACAGATGATAGGTCTATTAAGAGAATGGATTTTTACTTGCTTACTTTTCACACCATTGCATGGAAATATATCATCTTATCAAAACAATTTATGTTACAAAATACAAATATTCATATTGTGTTTCCCATTACAATTCATTAGTTTTCGTTTAGGTTCTTTGTTGTGATTAAGATGAATTACTTTATCACAAGGTTATCCCCTTTCTCTCAAAATTCACACATTTTGTAGCAAGCTGAGAACCATAATGTACCCTTTAGAACCTAAGCATTCTCGATGCCTACTTAGTCTCCAAACAATATTGGGAGGCATGCCTAGTCTTTCCACTTCTTTGAATTGTGTTAGAAATGTCGCAAGAAAAGGATCAATTTTGAATTGTGCATTAATAAAATTGAGTAATTTGATTTTCCACAATAGCAGGATGACTTGGATTTCATTTTGCTAGAGTTACATGGCCTTCTCTCCTAGTTATATGAGTAAATTTGAGTTTGTAGGCTAAGAGTATAGTTGTGCATGTAAAGATTGCTAAGATTTAGCAATCTAGTTGAGTTATTGTTACTTGAACTCGGTTAATTGTTCTCTACTTACTAGTTAAGTCAGTGGAAGGTTAGTTGAGTAGTTAATACTGTTGTTAATTCACTGATCTCTAAGTTAACTAGTCAGTTAGCTAAATAAAGACATAGTCATGCATGGAATTCAAATTTCCTAGTTGAATTGGAGGAAAAGGCATGTTTGTATTTATATTTGTATAATGTTGAGTTTACATTTCTTTTGCACTGAGAAAGGGATCAATTCCTCAAGCTATTGTGCAAGGAAATATAAAATTCTCCTATTTTTTAGGGGATAATTCCTCTAGGATTGCGCAAGGAAATAGGAGGTTGGTTGAGGCTTGAATTGGCTAAGTGTTGGCCAGAGCAGGTTAGGAAGAAGGAGAATAAGATTGCAATGCAGGGTGTGATTCAAAATTGAAGCAAGACAGTGTAAGTATTTCTCTTTTCATTTGAATTAATGCAAATCAAAGGAGGGGTTTTTCCCAGTTGGGTTCCCCTGTAAATCATTATTTTCTTGTGATTTTGATGGTTGCATGTCATTGCATGTGTTTCTAAATTGTGATTTCCATTCCTCATAATAGTATAGGAAATTTGTAATCTCTTATTTTCAGGTCAAATTCATTAATAGTAGCAAATTTCTATTAACTTATACATGGTATCATAGCATAAATCAGACTAGAAACCAATCAATAGATCTTTTCCTTTAGAGATTTCAATTTACATATTTAGTGAAGTAGTTTTCTTCCGTATGGGAAAATGTCTTTCAATGGGTTGATATTGGAGTATGCCATGGAGGGAACCTCGAATTTAATAGCTTGGAAGAATAGGATGGAAGCGGCGCTCGATGATAATGGAACGTTGGAGTACACCAAAAATGACATTCCAAAACCAGTAGTATCAAATGCATAACAATTAACCCATGGGAAGAAGGATATTGCAAAATTCAGGAGGATCATCTTAAAGGGTGTGAGAAACCACAAAGTCTTGAATTTAAATGGAAAGGAGACTCCATTTTCTATGTGGAAGACCCTCACTTAGCTATTCGAAAATGGCAGTGATGCTATGAAATTGGCATTGAGGGACAATCTTAGAAACATCTGCATGTAGAAAAATGAAACCATTCCACATTACCTCTCCAGATTCACTCAATGTCAAGATGAGCTTGGAGGAGTTGGATAAAATGTACCATCTTTGGATCTAGTGAGCCTTTCTCTCCTAGGCCTTCCAAAATCTTGGCACAGCTACTAGGACTCTGTAAATGTAAGGTAAAAAGTGCCAAATTGGGAGAGACATTGGTCTTATTTGGTGTAGGAAGATATCAGAAGGAACACCAGCGATGGATCAACATCCAAAGCTAAAGAGGAAGAGGAATTTTCTCTATTTGACAAAGGAAATCATGCTAAGGGAAAGAAGGCCCAAGATGACACAGAGTCCAGCTAGAACAATGGAAAGAAGAAGAACCTAAGGAAAAAAAAATGCTGCCATGAATATGGACACTATGCAACCAAGTGTCCGCACAAGAAATCCAGCAAGAATCCTACAATAGGAGGAGGAGGGGATGCCGTAGAATCTCAATTTGATTTAGATTTCACCCTCTTTTCTTGCATGGCAAGCAAAGTAAGAGGAAGTGATTGGTACCTAGATTTTGGTGCCTTATCATATGACAAAAACAAAGAATTATTCAGTAGACTAGAGGAGAAGGATCTCCAGATGCAAATAGAAATTGGAGATGATGGGATGCACAGTACTCAAGGAATTGGTATTTTCACCTTTAAAAGGAATTTGGGCTCCCATCTTCATTTGAAAAATGCTATGTATGTGTCGGGGTTGAAGTAAAATTTGATTTTTGTAGCTACATTGGAGGATAGAGGCTAGGATTTTGTATTCAGTAAGGGTAAAGCCCTTCTAAAGGATGTCACTACCAGGAAAGTGAAACATATTGAAGTTAGATTGAAAATTATCTACAAGCTAGAGTTAGTATTTTCCATGCATGTAGTTATACCTCGAGGAGTGAGGTGGGGCGATGTAGAGCCTTGGTCCCAGAGTTGAAAAAAATGGGCATAATCCATATAAGAGTAGTAGTAGTTGTAATATACTTTCCTCATGGATAATTACCTTGCTACAAGGGCCCGTAATATCCAATAGCAAAACGATCAACATCAATTGGTGTAGTCAAATTTTGAGGAGCAAAGCAGTGTTGATAACAATGTAGGAGTCACATTGCAGAATAAACAATAATGCAATTTTCCTAGTAGACAGTTGTAGAGAAACATGTGATTTAGTATTTTGGACACTTCTCAGTTGTAGTTGTTGAAATAGCAGCAACAACAATGAGAAGTAGTGCTACAATACATTCCACATGAGCTAGATTGTAGTTATGCAGATCCATTTTCTAGATAAGAGGGAGTGTCAAAAACGTAGCAAGAAAAGGCTCAATTTTGACTTGTGCCTTAGTCAAATTGAGTGATTCGATTTTCCACATCAGCGGGATGTCTTGGATTTCAATTAGCTAGAGTGACATGGTCTTCTCTCTTAGTTATATGAGTAAATTCAAGTTTGTAGGCTAAGAGTAGAGTTGTGCATGTAAATATTGCTAAGATTTATAAAACTAGTTGAGTTATTGTTAGTTGAACTCAGTAAACTGAGCTCTAGTCACTAGTTGAGTTAGTTGAAGGTCAGTTGAGTAGTTAGGACTGTTGTTAACTCATTTATCTCTTAGTTAACTAATCAATCACCTAAAAATAGACACAGTCATGCATGGAATTAAAATTTCCTAGTTGAAGTGGAGGAAAAGGCATGTTTGTATTTATATTTTTATATTGTTGAGTGTACTTCTTTTTCACTGAGAAGGTGATAAATTCCTCAAGCTATTGTGCAAGTAAATAAGGAATTCTCCTATTTTCAAGGGCTAATTCCTCTAGGATTGCGCAAGGAAATAGGAGGTTGGTTGAGGCTTGAATTTTCAAAGTGTTGGCTAGAGTAAGTGATGAAGAATGAGAATAGGATTGAAATGCATAGTGTGCTTCAGAGTTGAAGCAAGACATTCTAATTGTTTATATTTTCATTTGAATTAATGCAAATAAATAAAGGGGTTTTTCCCAGTTGGGTTCCCCTTTAAATAATTATTTTCTTATGGTTTTGATGGTTGCATGTCATTGCATGTGTTTCTAAATTGTGATTTCCATTCCACATAATAGTAGAGGAAAATTGTAATCTCTTGTTTTTAGTTTGAATTCTTCAATACTAGAAAATTTCTATTAATTTCTACAACTTGATCTACTTCTCCATGTTCACCACTAAATACCACATTACATGACCAAGCTATTTTACAAAAAAAAATATTAGGTGCCACCTACCTTGTACTACTTGTTCACATCAATATATTATTCAATAGGCACAATGAGTGGTTGGTCAAATGTCAACCCCACATTTGTCGTATATGCCCTCGTTGAATCTTCTAGATCTAATAAAGTTGACTAATAATCCCATTGTTCATGACCCTAGTTGTAATTGATGGAATTAAGGGTACTAACTCAATAAATTAATGTTATTACCTTTTAATATTTGATATACCATTCTATATTGAGAGTTTGTGGAGTACCTATGCTTGCTAATTCATGACAAGAGATTGTTGGAGTAGCCTCTTCTAGCTCCTAATCTTGTGATGGTTCCAATTCTTGATCTTCTTCTTACTCACAATCTATGTAGAATAATTTATTGTCATTTAATTTACACCCCTTATTATAATTGGTCTCACAATTGAAACATAATCCCTTTTCTCTTCTTTTATGCATTTGTTGAGTGTTAACCTTGTCACTTGAGTGAGGTTAGCAGAGAGACCGGGATGTTCTTCATAGTTGTTATCGACCACTCTTTTAGTAGCCATATTTTTAACTTCAACTTTCTTTACCAAACTAAAATTAGTTTTCAAGGATTAGGTTCAAAGAGACATTCCTAAGGTTGGATTCTTTCCTTTAATGTTTCCATAAATGGTCCTAACAAATTATATGCTAGAATGTTTTTTACCCTAAGGTTCACCTTTGGAATTTTTTAATGGGTTCCATAATGGGACCTTTTTGCTAGATATTTACCAATTGAATAAAGGATGCATTTCTCTTAGTATCCCCATATTGTGTTATCAATTCCTAAATAAAAAAGGACCAAGATAAAATATAATTATTTTTCTTACAAAAATATTGATGCCAAGCAAATTGATATTTTTGTAAATACAAGGATGTAATATTTACATTTTGTAAGTCTCACACTTGGTGTATATCCAATCTATTGGAAATACTGAAAGGGGGGTGGATCAATATTTATTTCCAATTAGTTAATTTTAATCTTCAAAGCATTAATTATCATTAACATCAAATAAATATAAACATCCATAAACAGTAAACAACACCATTCAACAATGCACAGTAATAAAGAGAGTAGACACAAATAGGTTTAAGTGGAAAACCCCCTCTGGGTCAAAAACCACCTAATTCTTCTTAATATTTGTCTTCAAAAATAATTACATCAAGTTTTGAGCTCCAACTAAGGGAGGCCCCAACCCCTAGAATTATAAGCTCCAACCTATAGGATTTCCCGACACCCCATTTATCATCTATAATTAGGAGGGTGCTCCAACACACTAGATTTCAGGCTTCAACCTAATGGATGCTCCAACCACTTTCCAAAGAGTGGTATTGAGTATATTTTCTGAACTGGTTCATGATGCAGTAGGAATATGCATGGATGATTTTACTCCTTATGGCTCGGACTTTCAGGAAGCTTTATCTAACCTAGGAAAAGTTCTAGATAAGTGTATTGAGATGAACTTGTCCCCTAGTCCAGAAAAATGTGAATTTTTTATGACTGAACAGACCATGCTAGGTCATGCAATATCTCAACAAGGACTACAGGTGAACCCCAACAAAATTGCCATCATCCAAAGGGTCCCACCTCCTCAAAAGGTGAGAGATGTTAGAAGCTTCCTAGGCTTAGTTGGATATTACAGGAGATTCGTTAAAAACTTCAACAAGTTAGCCTCTCCTTTGTTTGGCCTCCTAGGCAAAGATGTTGAGTTCATATGGTCAGAAAACTGTCAAGAAGCCCCAGGTACCTTGAAGAGCAAGCTAGTGACTGCCCCAATTCTTAGAGGCCCGAACTAGGCCCTAGCCTTTCACATTCACACAGATGCCTCAAACAAAGAAATAGGAGTAGCCTTAGGAAAAATTGATGAAAAGTTACCTTATGCCATATACTTTATAAGCAAAAACTTGTCAAAGGCGGAGTTAAACTATACAGTGATCGAGAAGGAACTCCTAGTTATCGTGCATTCCTTAAACAAATTCAGACATTATGTCACAGGCTACCAAACCTTTGTGCACACTGATCATGTTGCAATTAGATATTTAATGATCAAACCATATGTGAATGCTCGCATTATTAGATGGTTGCTTTTAATGCAGCAGATTGATCTAACCATTATTGATAAGCCTGGTAAAAAGAATGTTGTTGCTGACTTTTGTCTAGAGTAAATTTTCCTACAAGTGAAGAAGGAATGGTGGATGACCAAATGCCAGATGAACACCTATTTTCTATATCAATACTCTCTCCATGGTTTACTAATATAGAAAACTACCTGGTTTCAACACAGTTCCCACCACACCTATCCTCAAAAGAGAAGAGAAAAATAGTAAGGAAAAGCGTCCCTTTCACCTAGATTGGAGGCAATCTCTTCAAACTTGGCCCATATCAAATCTTAAGAAGATGTGTCAGGGAGGAGGAAGTCTTTAACATCCTCCTGGCCTGTCATGACGGGCCTTGTGGAGGTCATTTTGTCGCAAAAAGAACTTCCTTCAAGATATTGCAAGTAGTCTATTACTGGCCCACTCTTCATCAGGATGTGAGGAGATATATGATCTAGTGTGACCGGTGTCAGAGGATAGGGAAACCCACTCCAAAGGATGAAATGCCCATGCAACCTCAAGTGACCTTTGAGCCATTTGAGAAGTGGGGCATGGAATTTGTGGGGCCTATCAACCCTCCTTCAAATCAGAAGCAGTACATCATTGTGTGCACCAACTACCTAACAAAGTGGGCGGAGACAAAAGCAATAAAAGTAGCGATAGAGGAAAATGTAGCTGAGTTTTTGAGGGAAAACATATTCTACAAGTTTGGGTATCCGAGAGAGTTGGTCATAGACCAAGGCAGTCAGTTCACTTCCAACCTGATTGAAGACCTGCTCACACATCATAAGATCAAGCACGGGACTTCCACCCCTTATCATTAACAAGCCAATGGACAAGTGGAGGTCACTAATAAAGCATTGGAAGGGATCCTAACCAAGGTAGTGAGCAGCAGCAGAAAAGACTGGGTGGATAGATTAGTTGAGGCCACTTGGGCCTACAACACAACATGGAAGACCACCACCGGGTTCACACCCTACAAATTGGTATATGGGAAGAATGCTTTGCTGTAAATAGAGTTTGAATTCAATACCCTAAGGATGGCAGCCCGGCTAGACCTAGACCTCAGCCATGCATAGAAGGAGATATTACTTCAGCTCAATGGATTGGATGAATATAGATTGCAAGCCCTTCTCCATACAGAGGTAGTTCAGCTTCAGAGAAAGATATGGCATGAAAGAAATATCAGGGAGAAGCAATTCCAAGAGGGAGATTGGGCATTACTCTATGATTCAAGATACAAGGATTTCAAAGGCAAGCTGAGGACAAGATGGCTGGGACCCTACACTATGGAGAAATGCAATGACAATGGTTCAGTTCTGATCAGAACCACTGATGATGAAGCCATCCCCATGCTTGTCAATTGACATCAGTTGAAATTCTACAAGAAACCCCTCTTCAAGCGAGATTTTATTGAAGATTTGAATAAAACAGTGATGGTAGTGGAGCATGTCTTAGCTTCCACTTCACCCACTCATTGAAGAAAAAAGAGAAAAAATAAGGACTCAACTGAAAACCTCCATGAGGCGCTTGAGTCCCATCATTGGGTTGAAAACCTCTTCTGAGGCGGCCTAGTGATGTCAAAAAAAAATATATCCTTGGGTGAAAACCTCCCTTTGAGGTGCCCAGGGTAGGCAATTAAGGTGAAAACCTCTCTAAGGTGCCCCAGTTGTTTAAAAAAAAAGGATTTTTATTGCATTGCAGGTTTGTAGGAGGACTACAGGGAGCAGAAGAAGGTGCCAAGGGGACCTTGACATTCATACCAACATCCATCTCATCTTCCCTGCACCTTCCTCCATCATTTTTGGCATCTCTTTCACCCCATTGTACCTCTTCTTCCAAAACTGTGTTTTCTGCAGGAGGCTCTGTTTTTTCTACAGGAGGCTCCTGGAGGAATTACAGAGAGCTAAAAGTGTCAATAGGAGGCAGTTTTAGGGACAAGAAAAGCTTCATGAGGGAACTATAATCCCTATTACCATATTCAAATCTCCTTGTCATCATTTCCAAGTATGCATCACACTCCAATCATCATTATTATTATTTTCCCTATCCAAGAAGGAAACACAAAAAAAAATAATTTTTTAGTTTTGAAAAGAAAAAACAAAAATAAAAGGAGGAAAATGCACCCTTAACTTTACCTAAAGCTTACCTCCTAACCCTCCATCATTTATCTCCACCTTTGACATCATTCTCAAGCTCCAAGCACATGGAAATAGTTGAATTTTCAAGGGGAGAAGCAGCTACAGGAGCTCCTGTAGGAATTCCTGTAGCAGCTGATCCCATAGAAGTCCAGCACCAGTAGTAAGGGACAACACATCTGAAGGTTGAAAAGGCACATGCAGCTCAGCTCTAGCAAAAGAAGAACCTGCAAAAAAACAGAACAACATCAGCAAGAAGAGACAACATGCATGAAGGAAAATGAAGGCATGTAGTAGAGAAAGCCACAATACCTCACAGTCGATGGCAACAAATATGCTAGGATTACAAGTAAGTAGCTAAGTCACTCCTCTATCTACATTTGTGTAATTAGGAATCATACGAAGGCAATGATATGGTTAAAATAAAAAGAGGGAAAGGTGGCCAGTTAACTTGGCCACCTTCATTTAGTTGACTCCACTTAATCGAGACATCACCCACACATGCACACAATCAACTCAACCAAAAGATGCGAAGGACACGTAGTGGGGGGAAGAGTTAACTCTGATGCAATAATGAGGGGATGATTATGGGGGGGGTCATGATGACCAAGAAGGTGGGGACCAATGGTCCTAATTTGGGCAACGTACACCTTTCCAACTCAGCACTCATAACCAAAAAAAGCCATAAAAGGTAATGAGCACTCCTCCCCGTGCATTCTCATCACCTTTTCTTTAGTTTCTCCTCGTAACTCAACCACACTGCAGTCTTCGTATGCCCCCACAACCTCGTATCAACCATTTGCCATCGATTTCCTCCATATTTTTTCTCTTGGCATCTTCTACGGGAGACCTATAGGTTTTCTACAGGAGCAACTACAAGAAATCTACAGGAGGGACAACAGGCTTCTACGCGAGGGGCAGTGAGTCAATTTGAAGGGAGAAAACGTGATTTTTGGCATGAATTTTAGTCTGAAGAGGTAGGTTTCATGAATGGCCTCTGTTGAATATCAAAATGTGAAAGAGTTGGTCTCAAATTGAAGATAAAATGAGTCTTTAAGAGGGTAGAAATACATAAAATTTTCTTTAAAAAAAAAACACAGTCGCCTCTGTTTTTCTATTTCACTCAAAATTATTTGTCTCCACCTCCATATCTAGTTTTTCAAAATAATTACAAGCAGTATGACAAGGGGGTTTATGAGAAAATATCCCACTAACTACACTAGACTCCATGCACATCCTAAAGTGGTGGAAATATTTATAAGGGCAAACTGGATGAATTTATTTGAGAAGTTTAGAGGGTTTGATGATGAAATTTCCCATGAATTTTCTCTCTTTGGTCCCTCACACAAGAACTCATCCTATTGTAACCATTAGAGGCCTCTCCATTGAAATAACCATGAATTCATCAGTAGGGTCACTACCCTTCCCCTTGGGTTGCCTTGGAGTAAAGATGAGAAACCAATTGGCAAGGCTGCCAAGAGTAATTTTTTCCAAGATAATGAAACCCATGTTGAAGAAAAAAAATGGAATTAGGAGTGCTAGGATACCATATCCCTGGGATGAGGTTAGCTACCAAGTGATAAAATACATTTCTTGTGAGGGGAGGCACAACATTGTTTATGGGTATCATTTCAGAATCCTCCAAGAATTGAGATATGGCATGGATACCCCAGCACATCAAAAGATCAATATCCCTTAATTTCTCCTTCAGTCCCTCATTGACTTCGGCACCAAGGTACAAAAAGGAAATTCACAGCAGCTAGCTTACCATGGCCTAATGAAGATCCTAGTAGAAGAAGCCCTCCATACCCTTACACTCCCTATAGCATGGGAAGTTTTCAGAAATATGACAGCTGAGGATGAAATCAAGGCGTTAACCTATGATGTCATTCCTGCTGTCAGTGAGGTGGGAGAATGACAAGGAGGAGAAGATGAAGCCAGTGGTGACATAGTAGAGGAAGAGAGGAAGGACGATGAAAAAGAGACAGAAGAGGGAGAAAAGGAGGCAGAGGGGGCAGAGTAAAGAGAAGAGTCCCCTGAAACTTTGGAAAGAGAAGTAGTAGCTGCCCTCACTGCCGTCTGGTACACCAGGCAAGAAGAAGCAGAAGAGGAAAAGAAAAAATTGCATGTATTTCAAGGCAAGGAAGAGTACCAAAATCAAAATAGGCAAACCTCAGCCCTCATCAAAGACTCCCATTAACATTGAAGATTCACCATCTGCCAAGGTGAAAGAATCTCCTTCCAAGACACCCATAACCTATGAAAGGGGGACTACAAGATATTCTACATGGAAGGGAAAGGAAATTCTATAGGAGGCTAAACCAGACCTACAAGAGGCTAAAACAATCCTATAGGAGACACTATCCAAACTACAGGAGACACAAAAACTTGAGGAAAAGATAGGAGAACAGCCAGAGGTGGAAGAGGAAGCACGAGAGCTACAAAAACCTAACCCCCAGCCTAATCTTGACTCCTATTACAGAAGACTTGAGGGAGGCAATATAATCCCACAGAAATTTGCAATTCCACAGTTTTTCGAATTGGAAAAAGAGAGAGTGAGAATGCATAGGTGGATGCAAATAGCCAAGTCCAAAGGAGTTGAGGATATTGGCCACATGGAAAACAAACTTAGGGAAATGGGCAGGGAATTGAGTGCTCTTAGAGACATAGAAGCCATTACAAGAACCCACCTTGAGAATGAGAATGAATTACTAAGCAGGCAGCTGCAGGAGAAAGAGACTCATTTGGCATACATGGTTAGTTTATCCATAGAGGCATTACAATGCATAAAACCAACCAAATATTATGGCCTCTATCTAAAGGATCAATGGCTTCAATTCCAAATAAAAAATTTGGCACAAAGAGGCATAATGCCTTTCCAAGACTATAGGCAGGTCATGGATTTGTGTGACCAAAGCACCTCTGAGGACAAAGCAAATATGGCAGAGTTCTATCTACACAACATGGCCCTCATCAACATGAATGTGTGGGACCCCAATGCTAAGCTAGGGGATCTAAAATTAATGGCCATGGCATCATGGATGAACCATGAAGAATTGAGGGCAGCAGAAATGAAAAGACTGTTAATAAAAGAGTAGAATGAAGCATTGATGATAAGAGCTAAGCCATCAAATCCTATGGCACTCATCAGCACACACAACCTGCTTGCCAATGACCCTCAGATTTCCCCTAAATATCTAGCTAATCAAGCACAAGCCATTGCACAATTTGAAGATATGCTTAGGCTACTTGGGCATGAATATGTGCATGCATGCATGAGAAGATGGAACACCCTACCACATAGCTTGCAGATAAGATAATAACATTACCCCATTATGCTAAAGGAGGCATTGAAAAGAGTGACAATGTACAATCACTCCATGAAAAGGCTAAAGGTCAATTGGATTGGCCTCAAACTGAGTTCTCCACTCATATTAGGCATGCTAGAAGGCAGAAGAGAATAAAAAGAGAAGGAGCAGCGGAAGGACATAGACAAAAAGGTAGGATTTTGTGGAGAAAATGAGTAGACCACATCAGAAGCCTGGGATGTTAGGGAGGCCACCAGGGCCATGAAAGATGAAGAGATTGACTAGGTTGCTCAGAGGATGAGCAACACCTTCAGTAGGGGGTGATGATGAGCCTCATAAATGGGTAATTATATGGGCTCATTTTACATCCTAACCTAGTCAAATCAATCATTATCTTAGCTTATTATATGATTTTCTAATTATATTTATGCTTATAGGGTGAGTTGAGTTAGCTATTATGCCATGTGGTCTAACATGTATTTAATGCAGATTATTGATGGATTTCGAGGTCAAAGTCAAGGATCTAGTGGTCAAACTACAGTAATAACTTGAAATAGATAGAGGAGAGGACTTATAGGATGGAATTCCCCTCATTTATTTCTCCTCACTTCGAATTCCCCTTCATTCATCTCGTAGTACAAGCAGTCGAATCATGCACTAGAAGGCAACCGAGCAAGTGGAAGATGATTGATAGTTATCTCAAGTTTTGGGAGCCAAGCCTCCCTGATTTTAAGGAAGCTATTGGTAGCTTAGATGTATAAGTAGAGAGGCCCAGGGCCTCACTAGGCTCGACCTTTTTCTTATGTAAACTCTACTAAAATTTCGAGCTTACTATTTTGTGATAGTTTTATGTAATCTTGTTATTTTTTGATAATGAAGATGGAATCCTTTTTGAGCTAGCACTGAGTTACCTCAGAGTGCTGAAGCTCTTGGGTTAGGGCGCAATCCAAGTAGTCAAGCTCCTCTTTACTTGTATTTGTATGCTTTACTTCAGTTTGTAGATTAGTTTGTTGTTAGATGTATTTCTCTTATGGTTAAGAATAGGTTGCTTTTGATGATTTAGTAGCTTGCTTCCATTTGTGCTTTCTATAGCAGGTTAAGTAGTGATCAAAGAAGATTCAAAAGTCTATAAATAGTTCCTTGGCCTCTCTTCCTCCCTCTGGGACCATGATTTGAGGCAAAGACTCTCTTGCTGCCCCAAACACACAGATTTACCTCATTCCTAGGACTTCTAGTGTTTGCAGCTCTCTAGTAGGTTGATAGTCCAGATTTACTTTGCTTTAGGTCTTATTTATCATGTTCACTTCCTGATTTGCAATATTTCTTTTTCATGCTTTCCTTTCTTACAAAATTTCCCAGCATTTCCTTCTATACATCATAGTTTAGGCCATTTTAATGCAAAACTCTGTTTTTCCTAGGATGCACTCATTTCATTGGTTGCTTGATTTTCTTGGTTGACTGTCAGTTTTTATGCAGCAAATCTCTTCCAGCAGTAGGCCAGCTTACCAAAAATCACACCCTCCATTTGATCCATGCCCTATAGGTCTCCTAAACCTCACCTCAATTCTTCCCTAGTTTCCTTCGTTTTGCATAGAACTTCTTCCTCTCTTCTTGAGAAAATCCAATCATCTTTCTCTCTCCTAGTGATCCATGGTAGACCTTAGGTGCCCTAACACCTCATTCCAACCTTCATCCAGCTTTTCCACCCACTCTCACACCCTCAAAATAGAAAAAATTGCTCTCGGCCTCCTCCAGTAGCCCCCCTGTAGTTTCCCTATTTTCCTCCTCTAGTTTTCCTGTGTCCTCCTGTAGTTTTCTTGTAGGATTTCTTTTGAAGTCCAAGTGTGGGAAAAGCCTCCATAATGCCACCTAAGACCTCCGAGGACCCATCCACACCATCCTTCATCCTCCCAAGCTCCAAAACCTCCCTCTAACGCCACTTGTTCGTTGCTACACTCACACACAATAAATTAGATGCATGTTAAATTCACATAAAAACACATAAAAATCTAAAAATATGTTTCTTTCTTATTTACTTCTATAAATAACATGGTTAGATGTTGTTTACTTCCTTGAGTAGGTAATGGCATTTCTTTCATGGTTTTCATAGTGTTTTTGGCAAAAATAGAATTAGCTTGTTAATTAGGGTTTACTAGGTTTTGCTTTACATTCCAGTCTTTCTCCTTTC
>APFE030159822.1:25754-42403 GCA_000404065.3 Pinus taeda
AACCCTACCCTCAACTCGGTTATGGTCCTCAATATCCTCAAGGTCCATACCCCGGAACGAATTTGGTGTGGGATCCATCTCAATCCTAGCAGGTCTTGCAACCGAACGTGCAGCCGTCATCTCAACCTGGACAACCCTTGATTACTGGTTCATCTTAGCAACCCGTCCAGCCTACTGTTCAAACTTCTGCAGCTTCTGTAGTTTCTCAGTCTGGACCTAGTACGCCTCGTACTCCGTCTCAAATGTCTGCTGCAACTACCGCAACATCTACTCCATCTACCCCACCTTCTTCTGGAGTATCGGCAGCTCCGGTTTCTACTGTTCCTACGGTCCAGACTTCGGTCCAGATGCCTATAGGAAGTACGGTTGTTACTTCTCAACCTCAATTTAATCAACCTCCGTACCAAGGACAGTATCAATACGGTCCTGCTGCGCAGCAACCCACCTATCAGTATCAACCGTACCCTGGTGTTGTGGCCAGCAACAACCCCCCCGTTTTTCTTTTAAGTATTGGTCCAAAATACTAAATGAATAGGGACCCCTAGTTTAATTTTAAGAAAATTCAAATTTTCCTTCTTCAAAATAAAGCTATCATCGTAGGCTTAAAATGGTCTTTCGAATATTTTAACCTAAGTCTACGATAAGGTAAAGGCCTTTAATAAATTGCATTAATGCGCAAGGCCCCCCAACGTGAAGCCTAGCGTCACGTTGCAGTAAGTAATGTTCATAAGGAAAAACCTCAAAATCTGCTGATATGCGATAACACCGATCGCAAGATCGCACATCGCAGAAATGAAATAGCAATACTTAACAAACATCAAACTCCTGCGACCCACGATGTTGCGACCTGTGATATTGTGATCGTCGCGATGACACAGTTTGCGATCTGGTGATTTGCGATAAGTGCGACTTGTGATGGCACGATCTTCGATGTAACATAAAACAAATCATGAATCATTTAATCACGAATCCTTCGGGCATGCCATTCAAAGAAAGGCCACTTACCATAATCTGACCCCAAATCATGCGCTTTTAATGATAGTAAGTGGATTAGTTGTCAGTTATTTAATGAAATAAAGACGTGTGCTTTGCTAAAGAATTGTTTCACGTAAGGTGGCACATTTAGTATATCTATTGCAATTAAAACTCTCCCATCACCTTTCTCAATCAGTCATTTCCACCTCGCTCGTAATCTGCAGGAACTAGGAGATAAGAAGATTCAAAAGCTGAACACAGGAGAAAATGGGAAAGAAGAATAAAGCCCAAGGCTCCGAGACGAAGGAAAAGGCAAAGGAGATGGCGCCCTTGTACACAGACACTACATGCAACAGGGACGCAGGAATTTCGACCTAGGAAGGCATGTATAGGCTGCTAGAGGAGGAAAATCCCAGAGTAATGAAGATCAATAGCGCCACGGGATCAGAAAACTCTTCCGAGGCATCCTTAAAAGAGTTGGCTTATTCATTTCTTCATCAATAACAGCTAGACCCAAGATATTGCCGTATACAGATATGATCAAATGGATACTTGACAATGCAGAGTTACAAGGCAGACAATTCAAGGCTCCAGGGCATGGGCTCATAGGATCATTCCCCGCGCAAGACTTAAAGCTTATGTATCATCTTCCTGAGCCTCAGACGACCTACAACACGCAATTTGTCAATAAATTTGCAGCAGAGAACCCAAACCTAGCAGAAACCACTAAAGAATGGACCAGAAGAGAGGAGCCACTAAAAAGGGACAAAAATGGTATGTACAGCACTGGTTCTCTCACCTCTCCATATTGTTTTGTTGCGGCCATGCTGTGCAGGCTATTTGGGATGCCCGACATAAATAAATTTTCGTCTGAATGGCTACCACTCATAGACACTGCCACAAATGTCGATCTCGTGGATTGGGCCAAAATATTTTCTGATAATTTATACACTGCTGTCATGAATTACTGGTCTAAGAGATCCTTGTCACAAAGGGTCTATCCTCCTTTTTATCTATCTGCTTACATTATGGATTCTATTTGCTATGTATCTAAATTCCCAACTATGGGTTGGAAATGGAATACCCAGGACCCGTCACCTATTCATGTTTATCACAAAGTATTATGGGATTCACAGTTTGCCCCTCACTTCTATTAGATTTTCCACGGGCTCATCTTACCCCTATATAGGATGATGTATGGTGAAGAACCCTCGAGGTGCTCACCCGAAGCGCAAATAGACATCATCCCTGTCGCGAGATGGTTCGGGGAAGAATGGTTCGCTTATATTAGAGTGTTTGGGAGCACTGTACCTCCACATGTATTACCTCTGTATGTCCCCGACAAGCTTTTGGCTAGGGAAATTGCCTATCAGACTTGCTCAGAAGGCGGCCTAACCAAAGAACTTAAAGACAAGAAGAAGGCCATATGGCCTCAGTTTCCTGTAGCTTGTGGGTCCTTCTCATTGTTCGCTGTAGGACACGCTTTCGCTGAAGTGGAGAATGTGACGTCTCTACAGTTATTTAAATTCACCGCTCGGCCTTTTGACCTAAATAATGTTTCCCATGATTTCACTATAAGTGTCAGAATAAAAGTGTTCGTTGGAAAGAAATATTTATTTGATGATTTGTTTCAAAGTAAAAGTTCATTCCAGGAAGTTTTGTGAGAAGGTCGGTCGAGGTTATCCCCAGATGACCTCCAAAGATTTTTGTTATTCAGAGAAAGAAGGCTAACCAGTGTTCCTCTAGAAAAGTTGCGACCGCTCGCCAGAGAGCCTACTCCCAGTGTTAGCCTCAGCGGAAACTCCAGTACTTCCAAATCCAAATCTGACGCTACCCAAGGAACGCCTGAACGTTCTAAAAAGTCTGCAAGCGACCAAGGAAAAAGCGAAGAAACAACAAAAGATACAGCTCAGTCAAGTGCGATGTCGCAACAACAAGTTATCGCCTCCCCGCCAAGAGATGTCCCTCCCCCCGTCATTAAATCGCCACTCATCACAACAGAGCTCGACAAAGAATGGGAAAACTTCAACGAGCTAACCAGCCTCGAAGGGCAAGTCCCAAGAACACCTGTGAGCAATGCAAAGGTAACACAGGAAATGGTTTCGACCATGGTCGGTAGTGTCTCAGAAACGAAGCATAGTCATATCGCTTCGCCTTCTGAGCTTCTACTTAGTGTAGAGGAAATTCCCCCACTGGATGTATTCTATAGTCCCCAACATAAAGCAGTGGTGAGGAGACAAAGAAAGAAGAGGAAGCTGGAGAATACACTGTCACAGGATGCTGAACATTTAGATGTCTTATGGAAATAACCTAACAACAACCCGACAGAAAATCTCACGAATTTGTCTCAGATCGCAGGAGCATATGCTTCTGTGACTATCGACAAGGCGTCGGAAGTTCAACAACTGTTGAGGGAACAAGAAAACCAAATACAGCTACTACAACAACAGCTACAACAAGCCAATGCTAGTATTGAAGCGTCCAAACAACTCGAGAAACTACAAGAGGACTTTCAGGAGATGCAGATAAGCTATCAAAGAAGCCTAGACGAAAAAGGAAAGAAGTTGCAAGCTTTACAAGAAATACACAAGGACGAGCCCAAGCTCGCTGAATTTATTTCAGAGTCTACTGGCTTAAATGAGCAACTTCTATAGCAACATGAAGAGTTGGGACGTAAAATATCGCAGTGGAGTCACTATTGCGAGTTGAGCAATAAACTCACCAATCAAGTGACGGACTTGCGAAGTGACTACGACCAGGTTGACAGACGAGTGACAGAGTACTTAGCTTGGCAGGATGGAGAGGAAGGGAAGAGAGCAAATGCACCCAGAATAAACGAGAGCCATAAAGAATTGCTCTTTAACAAATGGGACGATCAAATCAGGTAGGAAGAACAGGCGATAGACACAGCGACGACACAAGCGAGTGTTCTTATCGACTGTGTAAATGAGAATTTACACAGAGCCAACTTAATCACAGAAACCACCCCGGGGTATCTACCAAACAAGTCACGAATAGAGGCAGAATGGAAGCAGAAGGCGCAGGAAAAGGGAAAAGCGATCTAGGCATTGAACAAGTTGAATTGGGAGTGTTACTGGGCATACTTAGTCAAGCCACATAGTCAATGGATGACTATGAGATGCATCATAAACTCAGCCGAGAAAGTAGTGCCAGCTCTCATAGATTCTGTTTTCGTAGTCCAGCTCAGCGCAGAAGTCGGCCAACCGACTCTTCAAAAATCCATGATGAACACTTGCAGTTTTAAGGACCAAATTCAAAAGTAGCTTATTTTTAGTAGTTTGTTGTTTCTTTTTATTTACATTAGAAAAAGGACAGCCATTTGAGAATCGTATCCTAAAATTTTGTAAAAACACTATTATTAGAATTAGGAAGTAGTATTTTAACCCTTCTCATGCATTTAGAGAAGGGGTCCATAGATTTGTCCCAAAAACTTATTCCTCAGAACATTGCACTTCTGCACCCTCAGAGGAGGTTGTTGATGAATGGGATGGATCGAGATTATATTTTTTACTTGCATTTTGATTATTCTGCTACTGATGTTGCACTTTTGTACTCTTGGTAGATTTTAGAACAAGTAAGAGATGATCTTTGCTTGAAGCTTATGGGTAGAATTAGTCATAATGGTACTTTTATCTCTTGGCAATCCTTGC
The DNA here is from genome assembly GCA_000404065.3 of Pinus taeda. NCBI lineage: Eukaryota > Viridiplantae > Streptophyta > Pinopsida > Pinales > Pinaceae > Pinus > Pinus taeda. Next base: position 30,401 of record APFE030159822.1, read on the forward strand.
TTATGTCTTTAAGTTTGATTTACAGTTTCAGTTGTTTATATGTTATTGCATGAATGTATGGGTTATTCATTGGCCACTTTTGTACAGGTGTCATATTGTTTATGTCTGACATATGAATACGCTTATTATGCGATATGCTGTCACAACTGTTTTTGCTAAACCTTCCTTATGCAAAGTGGTTATCTTAATGATTTCTATTCTTATTAATAGACTGAGATGATATTTATTACCAGTTATTGTTCGAATCTTTAGATCGCATAATGGAGATATACAGATCCCGGGTTAGAATAGATTTGTGTGTTGTTTTCACTAGATATACAATAGGCATAGGATAAGTTAAAGAAATCTTAATTAGATTAGGCTTTAAAATACTTTTAGATCAGCATAGTTCAACTCTACAACACACACCAACCCAAGATCGGGAAACTGGTCCCATTATCCCCAGTCGGACCCACTATACCAAACGGATAAGGAGCTGCCAACCAAGGTCCGGACCGGGTGGGTATCCCCCTTGTTGTCTACCCAATTTTCGGGGCTTCAACAAGTTCTCAAAAGGAGAGTCATCAGGAGTAATATCCTCGAGAAAGGTAAGGTTAGTCTCAACTTCATCCTTCCCAACACGTGTTCCCAAAATCATCCTTTTCATCATGTGGACCCAAGGAGGACTCGTTTTCTTTCCCATTACTTAGATTCTCAATGTCTTGATGATGTTTAATGAAGGCTTCCTCTGAGATACTTAATGTGGGGCATACGTGAAAATGTCTATGAAATCCATCAACAAACTCCTCAGTAGATGAGATGCTCTTAGGTTCATGATCATGCAGCCATGAGTTATGTCCACTGAGAGATCCCATGAACAACAACATAAGGACATCTTGGTGAAAAACCTCCTCTCTTGAAGCAAGTGCATTAAATCTTTCTACGTGGTCAATTGTGCAGAGTGGATCACCATCATACACGAGAACACCACATACCATCCTTCTCGTGACATGATTAGGGTGCCCAGGGATGCTAACAATGTCCAAAGCGGGAAATTTATCAAATAAAGACAACCTATTTGAGATATACATGAAAAATATGTATGAGTCGCCATGGTGAATTTAAATATGCCTAGAAAAATTCTTGCTTCACCCTACAAGCATCGACCTTAAAGTTCAATGAAGAACTAGGGCTCCGTTCTTCCAATGGAATCGCTAATAATGTTATGTCAGTATGTCGTGTGAGGAAGAAAACCCATGTTTCCTGTCCCTGACAATGACACCAAAATTTTACTGCTCAAACTAGCAAGGGTCCTAAAAGGGGATCCTTGAAGGGTTACTACTATGCTAAGGAAAACAATGGAGTGATAGCCCACTGTCACCTTGTCTAAGGTTCCCTACACTTTACAAAGTTTCACCAATTGGAGGAGACCTGTTATGATAAGGATCATGAAATGGATGGACTAATGACAGGGCGATGGGTGATCTTGGAAGCCTATTCACAAGAGAGGCTCAAATATGTGGCTTTCTTCTCTTGGAATACAATATGGAAGGCTGTCTAGGAAGGGCTTGGGGAAATTTTCTAGGGTTAGGTTTTGAGTATGCATCTTATAAAGGAGATCCCTAAGCCCTAGAATTCTTGTGGAAACTTGGGTTCCAAGTGATATTTGAAGAATTAACCTTGATAGTGCATGGGATCACACGAGACCAAGTGGGCCCGAGGTTCGATCAAGGGGATAGGATTTAGAAACCAATGATATGGTTGACCTAATTTGGGAGGGGAAAGGGGTCAAGGAATGAATTTTCAATGAAAGGAAATGCACAGATCCCAACGAGGTTTCTAGCCTAAGGGAAACCAAGGGCAAGAATTGGTATTTGAGCTAGGGCTTGTGATATATCAAGATCCAAATGTCTTAATCTCAAGAAATTTGGATGGATTCTTGAGGACACACCAGTGTAGTTGTGGACCAAAAATCGAAGTATTTGGGTGGCTAGATCATGAAATAATTGATGCCCTAGGTGACCTAGAGGACTAGACCTAGAGATGAGGAAACAGGAGAAGGAGAATAGGTTTAAATTGATCACCTTTTGGTGGATTAGTTCCTAATCCTTTGAGGATATTCGAGTCAGGTATAATTATGACTATGAACCTTTGAATTTTTTAGGTCAAGGAGGCCTCAAAGACAACTTCGCTTAGTACTATGGAAACAACAAAAGTAGCTTCAAAGACTTTATACTTACTTTTGCAAGATAAATGGATTTTCAATATGAATTTCAGTAATGAAACATCCCTAGGAACATTCATTCATTATGCATGGCCCATACATGAAGCAATCACTATCCAGAAACAAAATTTCCACAACTCCGCATAAGAGATGCAGCAAATAAGCCCTAGTATAGCAAAATCCCAACAACAATGTATGTGACAAAATTAGAAAGAAATAATAGTATTAAAATGTACTTACATGTATAAGAATATATCCAACCATCCAAAAACTTGCCATCAGGAAGCTCCAAGATATATGAAAATTATCCAAACATCAAAATTCACTCCATGCTCCAAAACTTCATCCTCCAAGAACGATAGTGAAATTCTCTAAAGAGATACTAGTTTCAAATCCAAGTGATGATGCTAAAATTAATCCTCATCAATTCTATATATACACTTCTAATGAGTTTTATTTAGCTACTTGGGCCTACATTAACCCTTAAAATAAAATAATATGCAAAACAACTAACTTTTGATGACAAGCCCACCAAACTAGCTCATAAACAAAAGAATAAGCCTTTCAAGAGGTTGAATGATCAATAATACATGTCGTTGGTCCTTCTAGAAAGCTTGATGAATTCCATAGGTTCCACAATGATGAATAGAACTCCCAAAAGTAGTGGACAAGGGGTTGGCCCCTTGTTCTCCAAATAATAAACCTATGGTGCTCCCAATGGGTGTGAGGGCACACAAGTAACCTCATGGGTCTCCAAGTAGGTTGCAGATGCTTGTAGACCTACTGTAAGGGCTCATATGATGGTGTAAGTGATGCAACATCAACATACAAGTCTTGGATCATCTGTCAAGTGCATGTTACAAGTATGGGGTCAGTTGGGCATGGTGAGCCAGGTGCATCTTCCTTGTCTAATAGGTGAATTTCGAGCAATATTTAAACATCTATGTGGATATATGGAGTGTTTTCTACTGCTATGGATGCCCATGGCTCTCAACATACACCCTGTATGTTCCAATGTAGCCCTTTGGAGGGTTAGAACCCTATATAGGGAGACCAAACCCAAAATGGAGACTGTATGCAATCCTGCATGAGATCCAATGTGTCCCCTGGCCTTCTAGTACAACAAGTCATTTAAGGAAATCGAGTTAAGGAGCTTACAAACTATGTACAATAGGTGGACACTTCACAATGGCATGCCCTTCCATAGTGGGCTTTGGAATGTGCTAATGTCTCCTAGCTCCCAAATGGGGTTAACCAAGCATCCTATTAGGTGGTTTCTACTTTTAAAGGGAATAGTATGTCCAAGGTACATCATTCAAAGGGTGGTGGCATGTGATAAAGAGATGAATGGAGTAGGGAGTGAAAAGGGAAACCCTGGGCCACATGTTGGGGTACAAAGGTAGCTAGTAAAAGGGAAGCCCAACTTAATTTTTCCACCCTTATTTATATGCCTTTTTCCTTTTATGATTTTCCTTTGATTAATTGCTCGGGGCCCAAGGGATAAGAGCATGATGTCTAAGGTATAGCAGTAGATACCCCCTTTAAGGTAGGGTGGTTCATTTCCCACCAGGGGTTGGGACAATAATGGGTTCCTGAATGATAAGAAGGCTCATCTAGGGCCTATAGGAACTAGGGTGATGGCCATGATAATGGAGTAGAGCTCATGTATTGCATTTTTCCCACGTGTTGAATGTGTTTGTCCCAACCATCTTTTCCATTTTGTGGTACATTTTCTTATTGAATGTGGCCAATTATGCTTTTACTTTTCTTTTTAGCTGCATCAACCTCCGAGGCATCATTCCAGGCCCGACCCAAGGTGTGAGCAAGGGGAAGGAGAAGGCTAACCCTATGTGGACCTAATAGAGGAATGTGTACCCGAGTGGGAGGAATGATGAATGGGGTTATAATGAGCGGAAGGGGAGTGATATATGTGGATGAGGAAGCAGGACCATGCAACTAAAGTTGGGGTTTCCCATGAAGCACCATCCCTAAAGCCCAAAGGTCAGTGAAAGAGATCCCATGGGTCTAGGGTCCAAGGTTATTATCCAAAAGATGTTTAGGGGACAAGAGCATAGACATAGTGCACTCTTTCCACTAAATCCCCCCGTTAATCCATGCCCAAAAGTTTCCATGATAAATAAACTGCAATACTCAATTACCAAATGACAAGACATACCTTCAGGTTTGGGAGGCCCACCTTCAAACATATGACCATGACAGATGGGTGAGGAACCAAATGGCTGGCACAAGTGGCAAAGAAGTCGCACAACAAGTTAGTTGGTAGCTACATGGGGTTGTTGGCTACCGATTGAGGACCATCTTCTAGAAAAGAAATTTTCTAGGGATATCACCCACAAGATGGTGGGTAATAGTACCTAGAGAGGTTGAAAGCTTTAGTCCATCTTAGTCCCACCCGAATAGATTGCCTTGGTCAAGAATCTAGTATGTGGCACTGTTATTTCCTAAACTCTTCATGGTTCATGTGCTTTCATATCTTCCATGTACTTGAATATGTAAGCATGAATACCTCCCTAGTTAAGGGGGAGTGTTGAAGAATGTGACTAGGTTTGGTCTTCATAAATTATATTTGTGTCGTAATGAGATGTATTTATCAGGAGAAAGAAAAAGAATTTTTTTATTATTATTAATATAACTTATTAAAGCATGGGTTACATGCTTTGGTCATCATGTTTTAGGTCTAAGTCCCCATTAAGGACTTCTAGGATTTATACTGAGTCATTAGAGTCATTTTCCATTTAAAGAGACCCTTCTTAGGCTTTTGAATCATGTAAAAAGTATTATTATTGAGTCAAATAAGTTATTTGTCACCTTCACACCAAGTCAGCCTCAAGGAGGTCAAGTCGGCCTCAAACAGGGTAATTCAACCTCACTAGAAGACTATATATTGGAGTAGTTCAATTCATTTGAAGGATTCACATACACAAGTTTGATATCCAAGAAGAAGAGTAGAAAAAGTGCAAAGTTATAGAAGAAGGAGGAGAATTGTTGGAAGAAGGAATATTGAATTTTTGAGTTTGTCTCTCTCTCACGCGTAGGGATTTACTGTGATATGTGTTTGAAGGACGAAGATATTGTTGGGTAGAGGATTTTTTTGGGCTACTACTAAGTCGAATATTGTTGCGTTGCTGCTAGGTCGAATATTCGTGTTGGGCTACTATTGGGTTGAAGTTCTGTTGCTTCATCTAGGTCAAAGTTGTTGCTGGAAATTTATCATCTGAAGAAGAAGGAAAGGGTTGACTTAGTGTGGAGGAAATCTATTTCTAGGTCAAGAAGTCTTGGATCATCTCATGAAATTATTAAGGAAGAGTTGTTGACCAGGTTTTCCCCTAGACAGGGGTTTTCCCTTAGATAGGGGTTTTCCTCTCATTGTACACCTACATCTGGTGTATGTGATCTTTGTGCTATTGTTTTGGTTGCTTGATGAACTAAAGATAAAAGAGCAGCATAAGAAAACATAAGAATATCAATAGTAATTATCAATATAAAGAAAATATTTCTTCTTTTTTGATTTTCTAACAATATTGTACCTTATCCATGTCAAAGGAGCATTTTTCTAGGTTAGCACATAGCTATTATTGTTGCGGAGTGTTAATGACATGTCGAATATGTTGCAAGTGCTTTGTCCAACTCTTGTTGAAGATGATAATATCATCCATATATACAACCATGAATGAGTTGGTGAAAGGTCACAAGATGTCATCCATTAGCTACATGAAAGTTGTGGGGACATTCATCAAACTAAAGTGCATGACCAACCACTCAAAAGGACCCTCCCCAGACTTGAATGCGGCCTTCCACACATTCATGAGTTCTATTAGAAATTGGTCATAGCAAAACTTCAAATCAATATTTTTGAAGTACTTATCCCCCTTGATCTGGTGAAGGAGTTCATCAATTTGTGGAATGGAATACATGTTATTGACTGTGATTTTTTTCAGAGCCTGCTAACGAATGAAGAGTCTCTATGTTCATTCCTTCTTTTGTACGAGTACAATTGGGCTCCAAGAGGGTGATAAACTTGGTTGGATGTGCCCTTTTTGTAGCAACTCATGTATCTATTACTTAATTTCCTTATTTTTTAGAAGACAATGATAGTAGATTGGCCAATTAAGTAAAGGTGCATCAGGGTTTAGGTCAATCGAGTGCTTAACCTAACAGTGTAAAGGTACCCCCAAGGGTGAGCAGATGATTTCCATGTACTCCTCCATGACCTTATCCACTTTATTTTTCTATGCAAAGGAGACCTTTCTGGAGGCCATGGATGCAGCCACGATCTTCCACTTACTTTGAGAGTGAATCAAGAGGAAAAAAATTTCCCATTATGGGATATGATCTTTCATCATTTCTTAGCAGAGATCAAGGAAATGGTAGTAGGCGAGGTGGCCTTTGGTGTCCTATATATTTTTCTTCCAAAAGCAATAATAGCAGCATGAGGTCTAGACTCATACACAACATGATTCTTCCACAGGTATGGTTGGCCTAACAAAACATCACAAACTTCAAGGGGAGCAACATCACACAATACCTCATCCATGAAAGGCTTGATGTTGTAGAGCATGTAGCACTATTGACTGGTGTGAAGATCTCACCCTTGGTGGAGCCACCCAATGGTGTATGGCTGCGGGGGTGGTGTTTTCAGTAGGCCCAACTATTTAATGAACTTTGTTGATATGAAGTTCTTTTGACTCCCACTATCGACAATGAAACGCAGTGGATCATCCTTAACCCACATTTGTGAGTGGAAGAGACTCTCACCTTCCTCTAGACCTTTGGCCTCACTTTTCTAGACCCTGGTGGTGGCAATAGTAGCACCAGGTTTTGCATCAATGATTTGTTCCCCTTGTTGGGCTTTGTTTTAAAGTCAGAACCTATATCTAACTCTGAAGCTTTTAGCCTGGCCACTAGTGACTACTTTGCACGAGATTCATTTATGTTATGAGTGGGGATCTTGTGGAACTCACACCAATTTCTTGTGTCTTTCTTTTTCTTCCCATTATTATTCCTTACTTGCAGCTTCAATGGGTTCTCCTGGGGTGTTATCCCTGGTTTTTTCTTTTGTTATTGTTAAAATTTGCAACTAGGTCTAAAATCCACATGGGTCATCTTATTTATGACATGTGATATTTTTCTTAGATTCCTCCCTTGGAGAGGTGTAGGATTGATCTAAATATCATTTGTTTCTAACATGTACAAATGAAGATATGAATTTATTTATATTATGGACAAATTGTCAAGGTCAGCCAGCAAACTCATGTATGCTTAGAAGCCCAAGAATCACGTCTATTCATCCTCAATGCTTGCCTATAAATACATGGTGCATCATCCTCATTTGGACATCACTCATCTTCACAAATATCTCTCCCCTCATCTGATTAGGTACGGATTTCTGGGTAGCTTTTGTCTCCACACATGCGAAGGAAAGGACAACAAATTTTCTATTTTGGACATTAACCAGTGTTGAACGAATTTCAGGAAGGGTTTGACCAACGTTGAAGAGCTAGCATTAACTTGTTTTGACTGTGTTTTTGTTAAGGAAAATTCAGTTTGGGTGGGCCAAATTTTTGGGCACAAAAATCAAGGCAATTTGTATTGTTTGACCAGCATTGACTATGGTCAAAGATAACCGCAGGTTGACTATTTGACCAGACTTTGACTAGGCAGAATTTGATCATTTTGAGGGTTGTTTCATCTTTTTGTTTGGAGGCCAAAGTTGACTAAAGTTTACCGAATCTTTAAGGGTCAAATCTACCTTGTTGACTAGCGTTGACTTTTCTGGTTAGGGCTCTTTTGTTGCTGTTATAAATTATCAGAAGTTGTAAATTGTACTATATCTCTCTGCTGAACTATTGAAGACTAAAAGAAGATTTGATCAAGGGCTTCCCCACATTGGGGTTTGTCCCTGGCCAGTGCCACATCTTGTGTCCTCTTGTCTTGGCTTGTCTTCTACTGTTTATGTTTATGCTCTATCATCATTTTACTTACATTTTTATGTGATTGCTAAATTGAAATTGATATTGGGCTCATAAATAAATTGAAGTAAAGTTTCTCTAAAGCATAAAACATACCCTTGTTGCCTAAAATGTACATTTATGTTGTTTGGGGGTGCCCTTTGTTGATTTTTCAAGTGCAATAGATATAAGCACTAATTTCCGAAATATTAATAACTACTTCTAATGATGTAGATATTATTTTATCACTTATAGTTTATCATTAAGAAATTACACTTCACAAATTCAACCATAAATGCTTAAGGACAGTACAGATCACAATGTATAAAAACAACAAAATATTTACCCTAGGAAAACTCACTTGGGGGTTAAACCTCGAAACCTTTTCCTTAGACAATTTATTCAGTTCAACAAGAGATACACCTAATTCTACTAGTCAACTATGATGGTTAAGCTATGTTCAAACCTTCTCAAACAACCCTCTTGTCAAGTTAATCTTCTACGCAATAAACTATACCCTTTCTAATCAGCCTAGGCTGAATTTTGGCCTCTAAGAATCTACCCAAAAACTCGGCCATGTTGCACATAATATTCTAACCATAATTTTGGCCCAACTGCATAGAATATTATAATCATAATTTTGGCCCTACTGCCTAGAAATCGCTACGAAGTAGAGAGAGAGATAGAAAAATGCTAGAGATAAATTCATCCTTCTTGTCCTTCTTCATCATTTTTCTTCTTCACTTAGATGCCCATAATATGCCTTTTTGTATGAGAGATAGAATGGTTGTTAGCTCTATATATACTGTTCTACTTGTCCAAATTGGTGTCTCTTCATTAAGGTCAACTTGACTTGAAGGAGGACTGACTTGACAAGTTTGAAGAAAAAAATTCAAAATTTTCTCTTTTGATACCAACATGAAGAACAAGTCTTCTATTAATTATTTCAAGGGATAAATAATAAAAATTACATGAAGAACATGTCTTACATTTTCATTATATATTTCAAGGGATATAATTAAATTATGAAGACTGAACATAGCCACAAAATTCAAGACTTCCTCTCAGCCTAGGAACGCATTCATAAAATTTTAGCCAAATGTTCTTTTTGTTGGAAAATTTCTCTAAAAAAAGGTTATAACAAATCATCATCAGCAACAACAACATCATATACTTTACCATAATTCCAGCCAACAACTTTGACACATGGTAAATCAACAACACCAACATGTTTCCATAATTTTGGTCGATACCTATGACCTATGGTGTATCCTCACCATAATCATGGTTGGTACTCCTAACACATGGTATATCATTTAGCATCAATTAGTCATCATAATTCCAGTCTATCTAACACATGGTATACATACTAGTCTTGGTTCACCATCATTCTGGTAAACATATTTGACATGTGGTGAATATCCAAAGGCCATGATTTATCTGAGTAATTTTAGGCCTAATGTTAAATGAGCCTAATATTGAGAGGCACCCACCCAATTGAGTGATTTTGGGCCTCTAGGACCATTCTTCCTAATTTTGGTTGACATATTTGACATAGTAAGAATGATTCTCAACTATTAGACCATTCTCCCTAATTCTAGTTAATATACTTGACACATGGAGAATTTTTTTCCATTATGTTATATCATCAGCACTCCCTCTCACTAAGAGAGGCATTCTCAACAAATCCAAGTGTGTCCTTGAAGTATACAAACTTCGCTTTGCATGGAGGCTTTGTAAGAATATCAACTATATGTTCTTCAATAGAGATGTACTGGAGTTTCACTGCTCCCTTCTACACCAAGTCCTGGATGAAGTGGTACTTGATCTCAATGTGCTTTGACCATCTATAAACTTCACACAGCATTGATTATCACAATATATCACGGTCAATTCTATCACATGATCAAAAAGTCATGTGAGTAACTTTCGAAACCACACTACTTCACAACTCACCAAATTGGCCATGATATACTCTGCCTCAGTAGTACTAAGTGCAACAAATTTCTACTTCTTGCTTATCAACAAAATCATAGTGGAGCCCAAACTAAAACAACCTCTAGATGTACTCTTTTATCTTTCACACTCCCTACCAAATCTAAATTTCTATATCCTTAGAGTTGTATATCATTGTTTGAGACATATTTCAAACCATAATAAATTGCACCATGCAAATACCTCAATATATGCTTTGTTGCAATCTAATTATCATGTCTTGGTTCCACCTAGAACTAGCTCAAAGTTTTTACTACAAAAAAAATGTTCGACTTGGTATTAACCAAATACATCAATGACCAAATCAGGTTTCAATACATGGATAGATCTAGCAAATTTGACACGGAGTCTCTTAGCTTCCTTAGATTAATCACCATGGGAGTTTTCATGGATTTACATCCCATCATTCCAAACTTCTACAATATTAATATATTTTCCTTGATCAAGAAATATTTCACCAAGCTTATGCCATACTTCTAACCCTAAATAGTAGCGCATCAAACCAATATCATTTTTATCAAATTCAGTGGTCAACTCCATCTTGCATTGAATAATGAGATGCTCTATACCTATCAGAAATAAGTCATCAACATACAATAATAAAATCACATGTTCATTTTTCACAACCTTGATATATACGTTTTGATTAGCATTACTTTTTTAGAAACTCACTCTTGTCAGGTAGCTATCGATTCGATAATACCAATATCTAGGTGCCTGCTTGAGTCCATTCAAGGCTTTCTTCAATTTGCAAATGTGAGACTCTCTCCCATGAACCTCAAACGTTGAGGTTTTTGTATATACACTTATTACTCAATCACACCATTAAGGAAAGTAGTGTTTACATCCATCTGATTTAAATTCCAACCCATAAAAGCAACAATAGAAATAATAGATCTAATAGTAGTATACCTGGAAGTTGGAACAAAAGTCTCATTGTAATCCTCTCACTCTTTCTAGAAGAATACTCTAGCCAAAAATCTTAGCGTGTACTTGTCAATACTACCATCCACTACGTCATCAATCTTGTATACCCATTTGGACGTCACTGCTAAATTTCCTTCAGGTCTAAGCACAATTTCCCATACATAATTCTTCACAATAGATTGATATTCTTCCATCATCGCATCCTTCCAAAATTATTGGCTAGTTTCTTCTTCATAGATGGAAGATTCAGAATCAATGAGAATAGTCGTTAATGTTGTATATCTAGAATACCTCTTTGGGCTCTTACTTTTCATGGAGGTTCCATGTGGTGTTGCATGTGTAACGACCCAACTAAAACAGTGAAATGACCCAGCTAAACTATATATATTATTATATTTATATATTATATAATATATATATTATTATCTATTATATATTATATTTTAACAACAAATACGACTAGACAGAAATGCATTGAGACTTCAATCCATTCAACACACGCATTACTGAAGCTCATTTCAGGAAAATATCATAACATTTACATCCTTTTAATCTAAGATCAAGTAGTAACGAAATATACATGTACCGTACACCGGAAGTCGAGACTCCGCTTGCTCTGTTGTCGCTGGTATTCCCTGGTTGCCGATCACTTTTGTGAGTGTATGATGACGCACTTGATCCGAAACAAGACCCACCGGTTTACCTCCCAGCCTATTCCTTGGGTACTCTTCTTCCCCACGGACCCCCGAGCTGCAATGGGGTTTTACAATGGAGGAAGAAACTAGCTGGCAGAGGAGAGCAACCTTAGCTCAAGAGTCCCCTCTCTAAAAACCCTCTACCTCACCAAACTCACTATAGCTTCGTAGTCACTACTTTGACATCATATCATCCATCCAATAATAGGGTTCC
>APFE030159822.1:53887-89079 GCA_000404065.3 Pinus taeda
GAAGATGATGCTGGGTCAGAGCATATGGTTGTAATCCTCTTGCTACTTTTCATCTTAATAAAGCTATTCTTGTTTTCTTCCATATTCTTGTGTACTTGTTTATATATGCATTTATATGGTTTACATACATCTGATCCTGTGTTATTTATAGATATAGATCCTTGTTTCTTCGTGTAAAGACCCGATTATGCTATATACATTTTTTTTTTTTTAAAAACAAATATGACCAGAAAGAAACGCATTAAGACTTCAATTCATTCAACACACATTACTGAAGCTCATTTCAGGAAAATATCAAAACATTTACATCCTTTTAATCTAAGATCAAGTAGTAACGAAATACACATGTACCGTACACCGGAAGGCGAGAATCCACTTGCTCTGCTGTCGCTGGTATTCCCTGGTTGCCAGTCACTTCTGCGAGTGTATGATGACGCACTTGATCCAAAACAAGACCCACCAGTTTACCTCCCAACCTACTCCTTGGGTACTCTTCTTCCCCGCGAACCCCCGAGCTACAATGGGGTTGTACAATGGAGGAAGAAACTAGCTGGCAGAGGAAAGCAACCTCAGCTCAAGAGTCCCCTCTCTAAAAACCATCTACCTCACCAAACTCACTATAGCTTCGTAGTCACTGCTTTCACATCATATCATCTATCCAACAATAGGGTTTCCCCCAAAAAAAGTCCTTTCTCTCATGGCTTGCCCCTTCTTTTATAGGAGTCCTCATAGGTGACACTTGGCATGTCATGCATAATTATAATATTTTTCTTTTAATTTAACACTTGATTATTCACCTACCCATGTGTCATTCTCTCAGCAAGGGTCACCCAAAATTATTTACTTAACTTTTTATTTAAACTAATATTTTCCTCACCCCACAAGATTCCTATTTCTTCTCCTAGTTGTCTCTTTATTCCCCCCTTTTATTCCTTAAATTGTGTTTATTACTTGGAGTCAATTAATGAGTCAAGATTTTATCCCCAATCTACTCCTACATTAACTCAGGTTATCTCTTAGAGGGATATTCTTATGTTGGTTGATGCCACATGGAGCTTCTCTACAATTCTCTAAATTTAATTTATTTTATTATTTTAATTCACCTTCCTCTTTTCTTAATTAAGTTTAATTGGTTAGGATTAATCTTTATCCTTGCAATATGTTTGTCTTCCCCTTTTATCTAATTAAACCACCTGATCTACCTAGAATTTTCCAACATGGGGAGGGTAGAATATTTAAGGTACTCCATTTATTTCTTCCTATGATCCTCCTTATTCCAAGTTTTATTTTTGATTTAATTTCCTTGGTTTCCAATCATCATTTTCCCTTAATGTAACTTTACCCAGCTTTCCCTCCTTACTTATATTTATATTTTATTATTTATTTTTAATGATTCCAAGGGTGCCAAGTTTGGTTGTGCCCTTTAAGAACTTCCCTAGAAGTTCCAAGGGTGCCACACCTAACAGTTTAATTGTGATGCCAAGGGTGCCAAGTTTGGTTGTGCCCTTCAAGAACTTCCCTAGAAGTTCCAAGGGTGCCACACCTACAATTTAATTGTGATGCCAAGGGTGCCAAGTTGGTCGTGCCCTTCAAGAATTTCCTTGAAATCCCACGGGTGCCACACCACTTGCCTTTTAAGTATCCAGTGACTACGAGGGGAAAATATCGTGCAACGTCATAGACCACTGTCGTCTCTTATGTTGCGTGCTATAGTGAGACTAATGGTGCCGGGGATCAAGGAATCCGCCTTGATGCGCGCCCCCCAGTGGGTTCCTCATGAGCGACCCAACTTTGGGACCTGCCCTCATGACATCGTGATCTTCAAGGTGAAGGTGTTTCAACCCTTCCAGCCCAAGTCATGGCGTGAGTGCTAGTGGGTGAGATCAGGGACTCTGTCCCACCCGTCCCATGTAGTTCCATCCACCTGTACAACCCCATCACCCATATGTGAGTCATTTCGCCAAGCAACTCATCTGTGCCTGCAACCATTAACATATCATCAGAATATAGATAGCCATATATAGCAGGTTTCAAAATCGAATAGAATTTCAAAGATAAAATAATATAAATTTTCATCAAACCAGGTGTCGTCAACTCGTCATGTGCGAGTGACTATGGTGTTTTTCCTGCCATACTCAATAATAATCAGTAACCAGGTTTTTCAGTGTTAGTCATTGTCATAATAGCATTAATTACCATCACCTGGTCATTCACATCACCGTTCATTGTGAACCAGAACTAATGTAAGTAGCTAACATAGGGAATACCTCCATCATGATATCAATAGAGAATACACATAACCATTAATTATATCATAATCATAATATTAATAGAGAACATACGTAACCATCACATTCGCTGATAATAGAGTCACATTTCTGGATCCTCAGCCTGAGTTACTCATAGACTAAAGTATGCAAGGTAATGTCATATTAGAGTCAGGAAACTAGGGTGGGCACTACAGCATGTCCTTCGAACCTAGAGAAGAAGTAAAAAAGTTCATAGCTCATGAACCTTCAAGCCAATTGAAGGAGAAGATATTGGGTTTTGGTTTTATGTATTTTGGGTTATGGTTATTGGCATTCTATTGATCAATCTTTGGAGCAAAAATAGACCTTTTTCTAACACAAAATTTGGCCACTCTTGTAGAGACCTGTGCTAATTTTTCTTAGAGAATTATTTTTCTTTGCTTTAAATAATTGCATTTCATCATTTACATATTGAATTCACCCCACAACATCATAACATTATTCATATTTACAGCATTATTCAGCAACATATGAAATTATATAGAAAGAATAATATCAGTATCAACACAACGAAACATAAAGGAACAATAGAAGAAAATCATTCACACATAAAGAAACCAGGATTGGTCAGATACAAAGGAAAAACCCACAAGAGGGAAAACTCTTTCAAATTAATCTTCTTATTAGCATGTCATAAAATGTTTAGCAAAGAGAAAGTACAATGATCCATATCTTCAACCACAAAACTATCCAGCAAAATCAACTAATCAACATCCAAGAGATGAAACCAACAATGCTAATAATCAAAACCTTGATTTAGAAGATTACAGTCAGCTGTCAGATTCTACGGTCAACTATGGTCAACTTTTTAACTTTGTAGTCAAACATAAAAATCAAACCCTAGTTTCCAGCTGCATGGAGAGAGTGTATGTGGATGCAACTAAAACCCTCCAACCACACTTATGAGCCTGTGTGCTTGCGGTTGTGACTGAAGATATCCTGTAGCATGCCTACAACTAGGAACCAAAAACCCTAATCACACATCTAAGCTTCGGACCCTGCAATTTCGGACTTGTATGAACCAATATCCATGGACTACCTCAGCATTGTGCAAGCCAAACAAAAGAAGAAGAATGAATGAAATTGATGATAATTTCCAAATTAGGTTGAGGTCACTTGTATTTATAGGCTTCCAAGGGTGTCCAATTTCTATTTATGGTCAACCTGTCCTTTTTTGTACATGTGAGCTTCACTTCAAAAATACACTTTCCCTTGTCCAAATCCAATGCTTCAAAGATCAAAATTAGTCCTCTTGAAGGAATCTAGTCCCATGATTGGAATTTTGTTAATTTTAGGTATGTTCTATGCTTAAGAGAAATTTACTTCAATTTCTTAATTAGCCCAACACCAATATCCAGATTAGCAGTCACAACAGCGTGATAGTAAAATACAGATAGAACATAAAGATAAAAAGTGGAAGACAATCTAAGACAAGAGGACATAATATGTGGCACAAGTTAGGGACAAAACCCAATGTGGGGAAACCCTTGATCAATTCTTCTTATATTCTTCAATAGTGCAGCAGAGAGAGATAGTACAAAATTTACAGATCTGATAATTTATGACAGCAGCAGTAAACCCTAACCAGAAAAGTCAATGTTGGTCAAACAAGTTAGATTTGACTTCCAAATTAGCTCAGTAAAAGTCCAATCAACTTGGCCTCCAACAAAGGATGAAATAGCCCAAAATAGTCCGAAAAAATGGTCAAATGTTGGTCAAACAAATTCAACCTGTAACCAGCAACTAGGGCAGTCAACGTTGGTCAAACGAGAGGTCATATCACCTTGGTTTGCATGCCTAAATATGCAGCTTTCCAAGGAGAAGAAGCCTCACCCAATCCGTAATCAAGGAGAGGTCAAAGTTGGTCAACACTGTCCAAAATAGTCTCCTTGCAGCTGCAGTCAAACTTGGTCAACACAACCCCAAACAGAAATTTGTCTCCTTCATATGTGTGAGAGATGTTTCCCCAATCTGCGTACCCAATCAAGTGAGGAGAGATAGATGAGTGAATATGAGATGATGGAATAACGAGTTTAGGTCTCCTCCTTTTATATGCAATGTTGAGGTTGAGCTGGGGGTGAAAATGCATGTTTTTCTTGCCGGCTGACCTTGACAATTTGTCAATAATACAAATAAATTCATATCTCCATTTATACATGTCGAAATCGGATGATATTTAGATCAATCCTACACCTCTCGGAGAGAGGAATCCAAGAAAAATATCAATTGTCATAAATGAGGTGACCCATATGGATTTTAGCCCTAGTTTCCAATTTTAACACTCCCTCTCAACTAGGGAGAACTCCATCTATTAGTTGATCTAAAAATGAGATCTTAGATTATTATTAAGGTATTATAGACTCATGTGCATGGATTTGCCTACATTACTTAGTGCAACGGATCAATAATATTACGAATAATGCAGACAATGAGTAGTTAAAGAAGCATAATAGACACACACACATAACACAACAAAATAATCAAGGAGTTCACCCAATACTCCTAGGCTACATCTCTTGGTCTAGCCTTCAGTGGTGACCTCTCTATTATTTCTTCAAGAACAGAGTTTTACAAAAATGAGCTCAATTTGAGTCTCAACACAACAAGAGCAAAACAACAAGGTTTACTTGGATCCCCCAAGTCTTTTTGAGTACACAGACTCTCCCTCTTGCTTTCTGTCTCTGTTTGTGCTTTGTCTCAGCACTGCCTGCCTCTATCTCTGTCATTCTGTGGCTTCTAAGCCAATCAGCATTGTCTTTTTGTTTCTTCTTCTCGGTCTCTCTAGCTCTTGGCCTCTATCTGCTCAATTCCTCCTCTAAGCGCTAAACAATCATTTGTTAACGTCTTCAAGGTAGGTGGACACCTGTTTTGAAACGGAAGGGACCATTGGGCCTTTGAAATCGCCAAAATAGTCATTCTCTGTTTGCACAGAGAAATACACTAAAACACGGGAAAAATCCACCAAATCATTATTTATTAGACTTCAAATATTATGAATTCTGCCCTATACTCCTATCGAGTCCGCCTTTAAATCGCTACCGCATGTCACAAACGCCCATGTTCCATGGTTTCCCTTTGTATTTGAAAAATACATAAAAGCATTGAAAATATCGCAAAATGGCTTTATGGCAGACTTGAAATGTTATATATTTGCATTCATAAACCCTTTTGGGTCTGGTTTCATCGCATTGGGCACATTTCCTTTGTAATTCATTTATTTGGCGGAAATGTGAAATACAAAGGAAAATGTCGTTTTCTGGATCTCAAAATATATGAAATATTGTATATAAATCTATCGGGTCCAGTTATTGCAAGCCATATGTATATCAACCCTGCTCCATTGTAATGCTTCGATGCGATATTGCGATGTGATTGATCATAATCACATATTGCATAGACCCCGGGTCGTTTATAAGCGCTCCTATGTATTCGTCGATTACGATATCGCGAGTTAACCTGGGCCATCAATCTACACACTTAATCAACAATCCTCATTGACCCGTGTTGATCGCGATCGCAACTATCATATGATAGCCTCCAATAGCCTCCGCTTGCCACCTTCGATTGTGATATGCAGGTCGGATCTGGGCCGTTGATCAGCCAGATCCGTAGGCTCCTGTTCATTGTTGGTTTGACCTCTAATAGGCTTGATTTTCACTATTTCTTCATGTTTTTTCCTCCTAATAATGTTTTCCGCCTTTTAGAAAGGTTTTTCCTTTACGATAGTTTTGATGTTTTGAAGACTTAGAGGGTGTTTTGGATCCATTTTGGATCACGCCTTCCCACTGAAAAAGCTTTTGGACCACCAAAAGTTGGTTTTTAAGCATCAATCAAGTGAGGATACAGATTCCTCACTTGTCCAATCTCTATCCATCATGCACCACTTGGTTTTGAACCTTTAAGTCCGATTCTGAGGTACTCAACATCCCCTTTGCGCATAGTTCTCACCTTCCTGTCCATAACTATATCTTCCTGCAACTCATTGAGATATTCAGGCAGCAGATCATCAATAGAAGGCAAATGACTTTGCTCTTCAGGATCTTCAATCAATGAAGGTCCAAACAATCTCAATTTCTCTGCATTAACTACTGAATAGATATACATGTAAGCTGGCAAATCAAGGCGAAAGCGTTTTCACCAATTTTCTCAAGTATCTTGAAAGGCCCATACCTCATTGGCTTCAGCTTCTTACCTTCACCTTGCATTTTGTACTTGCTGATGTACAGCTAGACTTGATAACCAACTTGGAAGCTATGCTCAATTCGATGCTTATCATGCCTTGCCTTATACTTGGCTTGGCTTCTTTCCAGTTGTTCCTGCACTACCTGGTGAATTTCTTAGATTTGTTCAATGAACTTGTTTTCTTTGTCCACATCACAGTGTCCATCAACTGCTATGTCTTTTCCAAAGGCAAAATCCAAGGGAGACTTTGGTGTAAAACCAAAACAAGTCTCAAAAGGAGATCTCTATGTAGAAGAGTGTTTGGCACGATTATAAGCATGTTGCACATGACACAAATTCTCATCCCAGAGCTTGGGATGCTTGCTGCAATAGCCCCTAAGCAACTGGATCACTGTCCTATTGACCACCTCTGTTTGGCCATCTGTTTGTAGATGAAATATTGTGCTCTTCTTTAATCTGGTGTCCATCAATTCCCACAGACTTGAACAAAACTTCCCAACAAATCGGGAATCTCGATCAAATACAATGGAAGTGGGTAACCCAAAATGAACCCATACATGCTGAAAGAATAACTTCATTGTTTGTTCAGCTGTAATCTACTTGTTACAAGGTATTAAAATACACATTTTGTTGAACCTATCCACAATAACATATAAATAATCATGACCTTTTGTAGATTTTGGTAGTCCCCCAACAAATTCCATGGAGACACTTTCCCAAGGATGAGAAGGAACTGGAAGTGGAGTGTACAAGCCTAATTTTCTATTGTTGGGCTTGCTTTTAGCACACATGGTACACCCTTTTATGTATCTAGAAATTATTTCATGCTTTCTTGGCCAATAGTAAAATCTTTGCAGTTGTGCAACTATTTTACTTACACCAAAACGACCTGATATCAGAGAAGTATGTGCTTCTCAGATTATGTTAACTCTTTCAGTTTGTGGAATGCATAACTTTCCCAACTAATAAAAGAGTTGGTCCTTAACATAATAATCCAATTCTTCTACTTGTTTTCCATGACTTAAAGTTGCATATACATCTTTAAAATGTATATCTTGAGCATATTGTTCAATGTAGCTTTCATGCATTATTGAGTTATGCTTAAGTATAGTAGATGCATTTATGATTAGTCTGGACAACATATTTGCAACTTTATTGTGTATGCCCTTCTTGTATCTGATGACAAGAAGAAACTACTATAGAAACCCCATCCACCTATAGTGTCTTGATTGCTACAATTTATTTTGTGAGTGAAAATATTGAAGTGGTTGATGATTTGTATGGATGATTGTTTCTTTGCCCATTAGGTAATGTTTCCACTTTTTCACACACTGTACTAATGCATACAATTCTTTATCATACGTGGGGTAATTAACTACTACAGAATTAAATGTCTCAGAATGATAGCATATGGGTTTATCATGTTACATCAACACTTCTCCCATGGCATAGTCATTGGCGTTGGTTTCAATCTCAAATGGTCATTAAAGATCTGACAGTGCTAGCACTGGTGTTGTACTAATCTTTTCTTTCAAGGTGTCGAAGGATTTCTGTTGTTTGCCTCCCCACTTAAACACCTTGTTCAATCCTGTTAAAGAATATAAGGGAGTTGCAATCAAGGAAAAGTTAGCAATAAACTTTCTCCAATACTGTGTTTCTCCTAGGAAGCTCCTAAATTCTGTAGCAGATCTAGGTTTAGGCCAGTTCACAATGACTTCAACCTTAAAGGGATCTATCTTCAATTCACCACCCCCTAATTCACATTTTGGTAACTTTACATAGAGATTTTCTCTTTTCAAAGCATCTAAAGTCTACTTTACATGCTTCAAATGTTGTTCCCATGTTTTAATGAAAACAAGAATGTCATCTAAATATACAATTACAAAATCATCAATAAAAGGTCTGAGTACATCATTCATAACTCTCATGAAAGTGGCAAGAGAATTAGTTAAGCCAAAAGGCATAACCAACCATTCATACAACCCTTTATTTGTTTTGAATGCAATCTTCCATGCATCTTGTTCTACTACTCTGACCTGATGATAGCCACTACGCAAGTCCAACTTGGAAAAGTAAACTACCTCTTTCAGCTAATCTAATAGATTATTAATGCGAGGAAGAGGATAACGATTCTTAATCGTTGTTTTATTCAGTGCTCTGTAATCAATGCACATCCTCCACGAACCATCTTTTTCAATTCTCTGTAATCAATGCACATCCTCCACGAACCATCTTTCTTTCTCATTAACACAATTGGAGATCCACATGGTGATGTGCTTGGTCATATGAACCCTTTATCGAGCAGCTCCTGTACTTGCTTCTTGATCTCTGCATTCTCTAAAGTGGATAACCTTTTATACCTGAGGCTGTGACAATTGTTTCATCCCCCGAGTCTGACCCCAAATCTTTATGGATATCAACAACAATCTTCTTCTTCTTACCATCGAAATTCTTGGGTTTCAGCTCCGGATGCAAAGACTAGTAGTGTGCATCATCATTTCCATCATTCTTGCAGTGAGTGCATGAAGGTTTGTATTTTTGTACAACATTTGTCTTCCTCTCCTTCCATTTCTACTTCTTCTTTTCCTTGTTCTTGCTTGTAGTGGGTTTTGATGATCCCCCAATCTCTGGGTTCACATTCTTGCCTCTAGCCTCTAGATGCGTAACTTGAACTGATACATCATCTAGGCTAGTGGGGTTAAATATGAGAATGGTGTGCTTCAAATAGCTGTGTAGACCACCTATATACTTCAATAGAGTTTCAGGTGAGTCTAGAGAAATGCCTAGAGTTAAAGTTATTTTTCTAAATTCTTGGGTATAGCTTTGTACACTTTGGCTCTTTAATTGGTGAAGAGTTTGCCATCTCATCATTGCTTGCTGCATATAAGCTAGTGGATAGAATTGTTTTTTAATGGCAGAAACAAATTAAGTCCAGGTAGAAATAATTTTACCATGCTTCTTCAAATCAGCTTATGTCTTGCCTTCCCACCACACTAGGGCAGTTCCTCCAAGGCAAAGACTGGCCAGCTGAATCTTTCTCCTTTCTGAATTAATGTTCTACACACTGCAATATAAATCAACCTATCTAATCCAGTTGTCTAGCTTTTCTGCATTTAATTCTCCATAATAAATTGGAAAATCAAACTTCACATCTAATTTAATCACAGAAGTCTTCCTTTTTTTCTTATCAAGGCTATTTTTATGTGGAGAAGGTGATGATGTAGTAGATAGTGGAGATGGCTTCTCTTCTTTTCCTTTGCCTTCTAGCTGGGCAACTAGAAGAGGTTCCTTTGTTCCTTTATTTGGTTATGGTGTTGAAGTGCTTTCACCTCGACCTTTCTTGAACTCCCGATACATCTCTTCCACCATGGCTCACATGGCCATAAAGCTTTCCATGAATTGGGCTTCTAATTCCCATGGAGTTTCTTCTGCCATTCTCCTCCGAGAATATACTCTCCCAATCTCTGGATTAGCCTCAACAACTTCTCCTTTTCCTAGTTTGAGCTTTGACCTAGTTAGCATTCAACAATCCAGCACAAGCTTGTCTAACCTTAACAAAACCAAAAACCAAAAGCTCTGATACCACTTGATCTGACAATGAGATCTTAGATTATTATTAAGGTATTACATACTCATGTGCATGGATTTGCCTACATTACTTAGTGCAATGGATCGATAAGATTGTGAATAATGCATACAATGAGCAGTTAAAGAAGCATAATAGACACACACACATAACACAACAAAATAATCAAGGAGTTCACCCAATACTCTTGGGCTACATCTCATGGTCTAGCCTTCAGTGGTGACCTATCTATTATGTCTTCAAGAATAGAGTTTTACAAAAATGAGCTCAATTTGAGTCTCAACACAATAAGAGCAAAACAACAACGTTTACTTGGATCCCCCAAGTCTTTTTGAGTACACAGACTCTCCCTCTTGCTTTATGTCTCTATTTGTGCTCTATCTCAGCACTACGTACCTCTGTCTCTGTCATTATGTGTCTTTTAAGCCAATCGGCGTTGTCTGTTCGTTTCCTCTTCTCAGGATCTCTGGCTCCCGGCGTCTGTCCGCTCAATTCCCCCTCTGAGTGCTAAACAATAATTTATTAACATCTTCAGGGTAGGTGGCCACCTATTCTACAATAGAATGGACCATCAGGCCTTTGAAATCCCCAAAATAGTTGCTCTCTATTTGCACAAAGAAATACACTAAAACACGGGAAAAATCCACCAAATCATTGTTTATCAGACTTCACATATTATGAATTCCTCCCTATACTCCTATCAGGTCCGCCTTTAAATCGTTATCACATGTCGCAAATGCCCATGTTCCATGGTTTCCCTTTGTATTTGAAAAATAAATAAAAACATTGAAAATATTGCAAAATGTCTTTATGGCGGACTTGAAATGTTATATATTTGCATTCATAAACCATTTCAGGTCTGGTTTCATCACATCGAGCACATTTCCTTTGATATTCATTTATTTGGCGGAAATGTGAAATACAAAGGAAAATGTCGTTTTCCAGATCTCAAAATATATGAAATATCATCTATAACTCCATCAGGTCCGACTATCACAAGCCATATGTATATCGGCCCCGCTCCATTGTAATGCTCCGACGTGATATTGCAATGTAATTGATTGCAATCAAATATCGCATAGACCCCTGACTGTTTATATGTGCTCCTTTGTATTCACCGATTACGATATTGTGAGTTAACTTGGGCCATCAATCTGCACGCTTGATCGACGGTCCTCATTGACCCGCACTGATCACGATCGCAACTATCATATGATAGCCTCCACTTGCCACTGCTGATTGTGATATTCCAATCGGATCTGGACCGTTGATCGGCCAGATCTGATGGCTCCTATGCATTGTTGGTTTGACCTCTGATAGGCTCAATTTTCACTGTTTCTTCAGGTTTTTGCCTCCCAATAGTGTTTTTTGCCTTTTATAATGGTTTTTCCTTTGTGATAGTTTTGATATTTTGAAGACTTAGAGGGTGTTTTGGATCCATTTTGGATCATTAATCCATCAGCCAATTGGTACTATCTTTGTCATAAATTCACTGCTATGCATTGCTCTGCTCTGCTGAACTATGAAGAAGAATAAGTGATGGAGAATGTTTCATACCATTCTCTACTGACCCCAAGTCAATCCTAGATAAAAGAAAGTGTCTCATACCACCCTTACTAACTCGAAGTTAGTTCCAATGAAGATAGTGTGTCATGCCACTCTTACTGACCTGAAGTCAATTCCAATTGATCCCAAATCAATATCATCCTAGCATAGGGAGTACAGTAGTACATGATGCATCCATCGGTAGTACTATGGTCCCTATCCTCGTTTCCCTACTCATTGGCCAGATGAGAGGTACTTCCCATGAGTCCCAGACTGCATGGGTAGGATGTCTTAGCAGGAGAAGGATGAATCATTCTTCCTACCTACATGTCGCCACAGGGTATCATAGAGGAAGGTTGAATCACTCACCCTGTACACAAAAAACCACTAGGGGAAGGCTGAACCACTCACCCTATGGTTTCTCATCACTCCAAGAAGTACCCCAAGCCCCTTGGAGCTCCTAGAGCTCAATGTCCATATCATACAGGACCCTCATAAGAGGGTCTCCACGAATCCTAATCGTTCTCAGAAACTCAAGAATTTGATCTTTCCCAGGGGCTTATCAAAATTTCGGTGACATGTTCATCAGTCCCATTGTGATGGGGCATTATTGCTCCTCATTGTACCATATCCCAGATAAAGTGGTACATGATATTGATGTTCTTGGAGAAATCATGAAATGTGGGATTCTCTGATAATCAGATCCCACTCTAGTTGTCGCAGGGGATCACGATGGTATCCACCACATTTCGAAATAGCTCACTGAAGAGCTTCCTCAACCAGACAACTTCATAGGAAGCCATACTAACAGTTATATATTTGATCTCAATGGTGCTCAAAGCAATTGACTTCTTCTTCTTGCTCATCCTAGATATCGAAGTAGAACCCAAAGAGAAACAACACCCAAAAGTGCTCTTGCGATCCATCACACTGCCGACCCAATCAGCATCATAATAACCATGCAGCCTCACATATCCAACAATGTATCTCATTCCATGAGTGACTATGCCCCAAAGATATCTCAGAAGATTCTTGGCACCAATCCAATGTGTGTGTTGAGGCTCAACCATATATTGGCTCAACGTATTAACTATAAAACATATATCTAGATGGGAGTTCACCAAGAACATTAGTGCTCCTATGAGTTGACGATACTCAGAAGCATTTCCTAGTACAGGTTTGGCAGCACTACCACATAACTTCTTGAAGTTAAGTTCCATCGGGGTAGTCATAGGCTTGCAGTCCACCATCCCAAATCTTTACAATATCTTCACAACATATTTTCCTTGAGATAGGAAAATTTCTTCTGGATTTTGCCAAACCTCCAACCCTAGGAAGTATTTCATCACTCCTACGTCCTTCATCTCAAATTTTGAAGCCAACTCCCTCTTACATTTGTGAATGAGAGGGTCTGCACCTGTTAGAAAGAGGTCGTCCTTATAAAGTATCAGTATAAGAGGTTTATCATCTTCAACCTTAAAGTAAAGATTTGGATCGGCTTCACTCCTAGTGAATCTTAGCTTCATCATATAGCTATCAATCCTCTCATACTAGTTTCAGGGTGCTTGCTTCAAGCCATAGAGAGATTTCTTCAACCTGCATACATGAGATTCCCAGTCATGAACCTCAAACCCCTTGGGGTTGTTCCACATATACTTCCTCTTTGATTGAACCATGCAAGATAGCGGTCTTGACATGCATTTGGTGTAGGTTCCATCCTTACGAGGCAGAAAGAGCTATGATCGAGCGGATGGTGGTGTATCAGGAAACATGTGAAAATATCTCATCATAATCTACACCTTCCTTTTGAGAGAAGCCTTTGGCAACAAAGCGAGCCTTGAACTTTTCTGCACTTCCATCAGCTCCATGCTTGATTTTGTAGAGCCACTTAGAGGTGACAATCGATTTATCCTAGGGTCTAGGGACCACATCCCAGACATCATTCTTCATAATAGACTCTATTCTTCATTCATAGCATCCTTCCAAACTTGTTGCTTCACGGCTTCTTCAAATGATGAAGTTCCATTTTGAATGATACTGCTCATGGCAGTCAAGTATCCTTGATAACTATTCCGCTGCTTGCTCTCACGGAAAGTCCCCCTCATTACAATATATCTCTCGGCATATTCGAGAGTCTCCCTAAGCCATGAGGGTCTCCTCTTGGATAAGGAGGGCTCTTGGGGAGGAGGATCAATAAGATCCATAGGTTCATTAGCATCCGGCATCATCTCATCCTCTTTTGCACCCTATTTTCCTGTGTCAGCTTCTTTGTCCTTCCTTGGGATAGGAAGGTTGTTGATCTTGTTGAGAGCCATATCTTCATCAAAGGTGACATCATGACTTATTTCAACTTATCTTTGACTAGCCGCATAAATTCTATAGCCCTTAGAAATTTTACTATAACTCACGAAGATTCCCTTCTTCCCTGATGCACCCAATTTTCTTATTTTCTCTTTCGACACATGAAAATATACAAGACTTCCAAAAATTCTAAAATGAGAGACATCGGGTTTCTTACCAGTGAACATTTCTTTGGGATTCTTGGAGTCCAATGCTTGATGAGGACATCGGTTTTGAACATACACAACAATATTTGCAGCTTCGGCCCATAGAAACTTTGGAAGCCCTTGATTATGAAGCATAGCATGAAAAACTTCCACAATAGTATGATTCTTTCTTTTGGACACACCATTCTGCTCGGGGGTATATGGTGTTGTGGTCTCCCTCTTAATGCCAACTTCTCTACAATAGTCATGGAATTGATTTGATTCATACTCGATCCCATTATCAGTCCTTAATATCTTGATTCTCTTCTCGGATTGGTTTATGATCATGGATTTGAAGTGAAGGAACTAGGTTAACACTTCATCCTTCATTTTCAAGAAGTAGATCCAAGTCTCGCGAGAATAGTCATCCGTAAAAGTGAGATAATATAAGTACCCTCCCAAAGAGTTTGCAGGCATCATACCAGATATGTCGGATTGGACCAACTACAATATATCGGTGATCTTGCTATTACTTGAGGGGAATGGTCCCCTTGTAATTTTTCCTTCAACACATCTTGGACATATACTTTCATGCTCTACTTTGAACTTGGGCATACCTGTCACCATCTGTCTTACATCGAGAAAAGCTTTATAATGAAGATGGACAAACCTTCGGTTCCCTAGTTCAAATTGTAGAGATTTGTCGCAAGACATGGCTCCCAATGGACTTCCTCTAACTTGATACAAAGTGTCAACTTGAAACCCAAGAGTAAAAGCATATTTAAAATTCCTTTTCCAAACATGTACCTTTCCATCGATGAATGCCACCTTGTATCATTTGTCTTCCATTTCCAAAATGGACACCAAGTTCTTCTTGAAATCTGGTACATATAGAACTTCTTGTAAATGAATTGTGTTACCCTAATTCAATTGAAGGGTAACATTCCCTAATCCCTTCATGGGATAGGTGGCATCATCTCCAAGAATAATATCCAAGTTTGTCTCCTTCTCTATCAGATTAGGGAGAGCTTCCTTGTACTCGGTGAAGTGCCTTGAAGCACCACTATCAATTAACCAATTCCCCAAAATGTCAGGAGGAGAGGTAGTGGAGAGGGTCGATATAAGATAGTATTCATTTTACTTATTGTTCACAACATTTGATTCTTCATACCTAGAGTTCCTTGATCTCTTGGAGGGTTGACCATTTCCTTGATGTCACGCATTCCTTTTTCCTTTTCCATTGAACCTACCATTACTTTGATTGTTAATGTTGAAGTTTCCCCTGGATTGATTGTGATCATAATCATCTATGTGTCCCTTCTATTTCGACACTCCCTTGCATAGTGGCCAAACTTATTGCAAACAAAGCACATTCCCTTCCTTCCACCCTTAGATCTGGGCTTTCCATTGAAATGACCTTTAGACCCTACATTATTTCTCCTTTTGGTATGAGTGTAGAAAGAATTGGGGATGCCTCTATTAGAAGGCATTTCTTGCTCCACCATTCTTGTCTCTTATTGAATGCATCTCGACATCAATTCTTCAAATCCCAGAATTCAATCATTATTGAGAATAGTGGTTCTAAATATATACCACTTGGGTGGAGTCCTCCAAGAGTAGTGATAGTAAGTTCCAAGTCAGGAATGACCTCTGCAATCGATAAAATATCATTCTTGATCTCAGTGATCCTTAATAAGTAGGATTGAATATCCTCATCCTTTCCCTACTTAATGTCCTTCAACTTATTTTTGAGAAATAAAATTTGATTTGCATCACTAACCTTAAACATGTTGACCAGCCTGTCGTAGATTTCCTTTGAGGTGTTTAGATCGGAGATGTAGTCCACCAGATGCTTGTCAATGGAATCTCTGATAATCTTCTTCGCTTTGACTCCAGCCTTGTTATACTTGTTCTTTGTAGCAACCGCTGCATTTGAAGGAGGCTCAGGGATTTTACCCCTCATATAGTCCAACACTTCTTGTTCTTCCAATGTTAAATCAAGAGACATCTTCCATCCATGATAGTCAGACTTTTCATGGATCTTGTCTTTAGCCGAGAAATGGAATGAGGAACCCATTGAGCCTTTGACCTTGTCCAACTGTCTTCGGTGATTGCTCTTTCACTCTTCCTTGGGCTTTGTCTTCACCTCAGCTTTTATCCCATGTTAATTTTAGGTATGTTCTATGCTTAAGAGCAATTTACTTCAATCTCTTAATTAGCCCAATATCAATATCCATATTAGCAATCACATCAACATGATAGTAAAATGCAGATCGAACATAAACATAAACAGTAGAAGACAAGTCAAGACAAGAGGAGACAAGATGTGGCACCAGCCAAGGACAAACCTCAATGTGGGGAAACCCTTATCAATTCTTCTTATATTCTTCAATAGTTCAGCAGAGAGAGATAGTACAAAATTTATAAATCTGATAATTTATGATAGCAGTAGTAAACCCTAACCAGAAAAGTTAGTTTTGGTAAAACAAGTCAGATTTGACCTCCAAATCAGCTCGGTCAAAGCCTAGTCAACTTGGCCTCCAACAGCAAGATGAAACATCCCAAAATAGTCTAAAAAATCAGACAAACGTTGGTCAACAAAAGTCAACCTATAGCCAGCAACTAGGGCAGACAACGTTGGTCAAACTAGAGGTCAGATCACCTCAGTTTGCGTGCCCAAATCTGCAGCCTGCAAAGGAGAAGCAACCTCACTCAATCTACAATCAAGGATAGGCCAATGCTAGTTAACGATGTCCAAAATAGTCTCCCTGTAGCTTCAGTCAAACCTAGTCAACACAACCCTAAACATAAATCTGTCTCCTTCCTTCGTACATGTGAGAGATGCTGCCCCAATATACATACCCAATCAAGTGAGGAGAGATAGAAGAGTGAATATTAGATGATGGAATAATGGGTTTAGGTCTCCTCCTCTTATATGCAATGTTGAGGTTGAGCTGGGGGTGACAATGCCTATTTTGCTTGTTGGTCGACCTTGACAATTTGTCAATAATAAAAATAAATTCATATCTCCATTTATACATGTCAGAATCAAATGATCTTTAGATCAATCCTACACCTCTCAGAGAGAGGAATCCAAGAAAAATATCAGTTGTCATAAATGAGGTGACCCATATAGATTTTGTCCCTAGTTTCCAATTTTAACAAATTTTTCACTGAGCTACCAAATTAACACTCCCTATCAGCAAGGGAGAAATTCAAACCGTGTCATGTAATCATCACAAGTGTAATGTCATCAAATCATATCCTATCTCAAGTATCTCATCATCAAATGTCATCATTTCTCATCTCGACTCATCTCAACTTATCCATGCTTATCTCTTTCTTGTATCTGCTTATATGTTGAACATTCTCGAATCTAAAAGAAGAATAATTTAGCATCGAAGGGGAGATTAAGCTACCACCCTCAATTAACATCAACATCAGAGATCTTAACTCAATCCGAAACAACCTCAAGGAGCACATCTGAACCTAAAACCACATCGGGGAGCTCAGTCTCAACCTGGAATCTAATGAAAATGAGGAAGGTCCTATGGGACACTCTCACCCCAAATCATCTCATAAGGGAGAAAACATCTTCTAGGCTATGTTGAGAAATAGGGGTCATCACATAGGGAAGAAAACATCTTCCACCCTATGTTAATCAACATCTCATCCATCTTATTGCCCATGGATCTTCACAAAAAGGAACCTCAAGAGTCATGTGGTAGAAAACCTGCATCATAATCAGCTTGGGTGAGATACCCAACTTACCAAAGGTAAGGATCACACACGCCCAAACTCTCTCTAAACCCATTGGCCAGACGAGGATTGAAAATCCCAACAAGATCAGCTTGTGGATATGATGCCAACTAGCATATACTCTACATAGACCAAGATAGGGGAGAAACATCTTCCACCCTATGGGTAACAGATAAGGGTGATACCATATTGTCCAGAGATCCCTTAGCCTCAAGAGCCCTCCATATAAATTCCACGCCCTGGGAGCTTAGACAGGGGGGGAGTCGCCTAAGTGTCCTCGATCATCCATGCTCTCTATATATCAAAAACATATCGACATGCTCATATCCATTGCTTACTTACTAAAAATTTCAATTATAATGCCTCATACATTACCTAGAATTCTGGTCCTCTATTTTCTTGTTCATGCATGACATCAAATCAAATATTATATTAGAACAAATACATGACATAAAAGGATACCTTATGCATCCTCCCTCTCACTAAGGTATCAACCACAAGCCTAAGCTTGTCTCATATAGCATCATTGTCTCAATGCATGAATATATCTCAGTCTCATCAATATACAATATTTTCTGCCAATCAGATCCCACTCTTTATTATCACAATGTATCAATGTCATATCTAGAATCTTCTCAAACAACTCTCCAAAGAGCTTCCTCAACCAAATTTCCCCATAGCTAGCCATTTTAGCAACAATGTACTCTACCTTGGGTGTGCTTAAAGTTATGGACTTCTATTTCCAACTCATCAAAATTTCATGGCATATCCCAAGCTAAAACAGTACCTATATGTGTGATTTATGTCATCATTCATGCATCCATGTAGTCATACATCTCCTGTAGTATATCTTAGGGAAAGATTGATTGTCCCATGCTATTATCTCAAAGTGTGCTTGGAAAAAACCCAATGTGTATGAAGCGGCTCAATCATGAATTGACTCAAGTTGTTCTCTACAAAACATATGTCTAGATGGGTGGTCACAAGGAACATCAATTCCTTAATTGATTTCCAATTTCCAAGTCAGATTCAGCAATATCTTTTGCATAACTTCTTGAAATTCAATCAGAGTGTCCAAGGATTTGCATTTCCACTTTCCAAAAACTCTTCAATAGCTTCATGATATATATTTTCCTTTTTAGATAGAGGAGGAATGCCCTGTTATAGAGTTTTGTGAACCCAACGTTTCGGACTACCTAGTGAGTCCATCATCAAGGGATGCGTCAATAGGTATTCTTCAGATCTTAATGATGTATACATGAGCTATTTTTAGAGTATTAATTTATCATGCCAAAATTCTTCATCTTGAACTTCAAAGGCCATCTCCCTCTTACTTTGATCATCAGAGGATCATTCCTTGTGAAGAATAGACCATCAACATATAAAACCAAAAGCAAAGGCATACCTTGAACCACTTTGAATTGAATGTTCAAATTGGCTTCACCAGGTAACTGTCAATGCGGACATACCAGGCTCGGGAAGCTTTCTTCAAACCATACAATGTTATCTACAAACATTACACTGATCAAACCAATACACTCAGCCTCACACAAATTAATATTGTGCAATCAAATTGACTAAGTCAGCCTATAAAGCCTTAAATGCCTAATCAAAACTAATATCAAAGCCATAAAAGTTTCTGCCAATATAATTGTGACAAACTCTTCAGACTAGGTGTCAGGTAGAGAACACATCCAAATACCAAGCTACAACCTTATCTATTGTCATGAAAAAAAAAATTATTTACCAAGCAATATCAAGCCAAACTCTATCAAGCTATCCTCATGATCATAATATAAATAATTTATTTCACTATGCAAATGCATACACCAAGGATAAGTCATATAAGTTTCATCCATTCATTGTGACATCACTGCATACTAAATTACAATTATTTATACTTCAATTAATGTGCCAAATGCTAAAGGTGCCAATATAGAATCAATTTTGAATGTTGAGAGTCACTCAGCCCATCAATTCAAATAAGTCATAGCATTGTCATATCAAGTCAAATTTCCATTGAGTACGAAATCTTGATCAAAACTCTAATGTGTTATTATTGTGAATTCAATCAATCCATAAGTCAAAACATATATATGAACTACTAAGCATCTGTTGATTTTGGGTAGCACTGGATGTGCTCTAGCCATGAAATTTGGTGGAGAGGCTAAGGCACATGAGATCTCCAAGACCTAAAAATTGTTTGGAGAATTCCACCAGGATGAAGAGATATTAAAATAATTAATATTTTTAATGGGTTCCTAAGTCTAAACTTAGGAAAATAAAAATATTAATGTGTATTAATATAAAATGGGTGAGAAAGTTCTAAATGGCGAGGATCAAGCCAGTTCTAATCTTAACCGTTGATTAGGGACTTAATCTCGGTTGTTGAATTGTCAATAGGAAAATTAAAAGAGGAGGCCTGAGGGTTAGCTGGAGACACACCAAGAGAGATCAATCAGTTTGATTTTCTGGGGGGGAGGTTTGATGAGGAAATCGAGCAAGTGATCAGTTGCAGTGAGGGGCAGTTCAGCAGGAAGCCAAAGAATACATAGCAGAGAGGTAGCGCAGTACTGGGAGAGGCAGCATAGGCCCAACAAGGGCTGACATAGAGGCCGTAGGAGCTAACGCAAAGGATGCAAAGAAGTCATAGAGGCTAACATAGAAGTCGTAGAGGCTGACACAGAAGCCGTAGAGGCTGATGCAGAGGGTGCAAAAGGCCTCAAAGGTAGCACTAGGAGATTTTGTGGGGAATACTGGGAGCTGATCAACATATTCTGAGCTGAGAGAGGAAGACGCAGATCCTAAAGGAGTGACATAGTTCCAGAGCAATGCTTGGGGCAGCTTTCGTTGTCCAGCACAAGGAACAACCAAATTCATTGTGGGGTTTGATTATCCAATTGCTGATTTGCTAGAATATTTGTCTCCGGGTAGAGGTACTACTACCAAGGATATTTTCTATTGGGTGAGCCATTTCTGGCACCCTAGTTGTATTCACACAATCTGCTTAATAATACAAACCCTCTATATGATGCATCGGTTTTCCCGAATTGGGTTTTTCTGAGGACGATTGTCCAAAAATAATGGTGTCCCTTGTGTTACTATCCCAGTTTACTTCAGTGCATGATCTTTATATCTGTGAAGGTTGCAATAGTGTTTACTTCGATGTTTATGCAATTAAATAACTTGTTAATGTAAAGAACAAGTAGGAGAATATAAACCAATAATTGTAGTAGGGTTTTATGATGTGTTAGATTTAGGAATTTTCTCAGCATCATGTCAAATTTCTAAGGCATCATCAATTATCCAAGCCAATATTGCTCATTTATACTAAGTCAATCCAATAAGCCAAATCTTGTCAAGTCCTTGCAATTGTTACCAAATACTAGCTTAGATGATCAAGTCAAGGAAAACAATGTACTGATATGCATATTTTAGCCTCCTACAAACACTTGATTAGCCAATACATTCACATTTTATATTATAAGTCAAACATTATATAGATATTAAAACTTCCCTACTCATAGAACTCTATGTCATTTTCTCCATGTTTGTAGGTTTGTCATACTCGTAGTGTGCACCTAATCTCATAGGATTTTAGTTTTACAAGCTCAATTGCACACATAGGCCTTCTTCCATGAAAATTGAGAGGCTTATAATTGCACCCTTAAGCCTTTCTCTCATCGGTTGAGGCTTGGACTAGGAGAAACCTTATCTTCTCAGATCAGAACTTGCCGAAACCTTTTTAACAACATCAGATGGTTATTCATGTCCAGAATCCTTACTTTAGCAATCAAGTGTCTTCTATTCATTTTCTACAATTAATAATAGGTGTAGAGATATCATGGAAAGTTTCTTCCTCTGAATGGGAAGCCACTTTAGTCATCATCATTGAAGAAATTAATCTATCATAATGTTGTCATGCATCAACAAAACTGTCAGATCATGAAGTCAAACTATATTAGGTTTTTCAAACATTTATGCATCATATTCATAACATATCAACATCAAATACTTCATCATCACATATGAACATGACATCAAACATTCACCAAGGGTTAGTGTTAGATAATTAGAACAGATAATAGGATTATACTTCAAGGATCATAATCACAACATCACATTATCCAACCATCAAGACATACCATCTAGATTTACCACATTGTCAAATTTACTATGCTTATCAAAACCTAATAAGAATATCTTGAGTATTGATATTATTGTTACACTTTTATCATCAAGGTTATCATGCTTATCACAAGCATTAACAATAGTATCAAGTCACCATCTATAAAAAAAATAATGTATCTAGCTTGCTTCATAAAAATCAAGAAATCCATCATGTCCAAAATGTAAGATACTTGTCAAATTTCAAGTGCACCAATATATCACATGTACCATAAATCAAATTTACTTTCATATGCATATATGATACATTGATGAAGGTGATATTCTCATCATTCCTTAGGGCTCAACTTGTCTTCCAATCTTGTAGCTAAATCTTAACATTGAAACAATACACTATACATACCTTGTAGTATTCAAATACCTTTGCAACTTGTTTCTCTTATCTATTATTGGTAGTTGTAGTACTTTCATATTGAAATTTTTTATATTCTCATCATACCTTATGTTAAAATTGCCAACTAGGGCCAAACTCCACATGGGTCATCTTATTTATGACAGCTGATATTTTTCTTGGATTCCTCTCTCTGAGAGGTGTAGGATTTATCGAAATATCATCTGATTCTGAAATGTAAAAATGAAGATTGAATTTATTTATATTATGGACAAATTGTCAAGGTCGGCCAACAAGCAAAACATGCATTCAAACCCCCAATTCATCCTCAACATTGCATATAAAAGGAGGAGACCTCAAGTCATTTTATCATCATCTCATCTTCACACTTCTCTCTCTCTCCCCTCATTGATTGTGTGTGGATTTCTAGGCCTCTCTCTCTCTCCACTCGTCCAAAATTTCAGGAGGCCGAAATTTCAAGAGATTGAAATTTTAGGAGGCCGAAATTTTAGGAGAGAGAAATTTCAGGAGACCAAATTTTTTTGGATAGTTTGACCATGCGTTGATCAACAACATTGACACGTTTGACTGCATTTTTGGGTGATATATTTCTATTTGGGTAGGCCGCATTTTTGGGCATAGAAATAGAGATCAAGCATTGACTTTGACCAGCGTTAACTGTAGCTAGGATTGACCACAGGGTTGGTTGTTTGACTAGGTTTGACTAGATTGTTTTGGGTTGTTTCGAGGGTTGATTCATATTTTTGTTTGGAGGTCGAAATTGATTGAAGTTGACCAAATTGTTGAGGTTCAAATCTGCACTATTGACCAGCGTTGATTTTTTTGGTTAGGGCTCTTTTACTGTTGTTACAAAATATCAAATTTGTAAATTGTACTATCTCTATGCTGAACTATTGAAGACTATAAGAAGATTTAATCAAGGGTTCCCCACATTGGGGTTTGTCCCTTGTTGGTGCCACATCTTATGTCCTCTTGTCTTGGCTTGTCTTCTAGTATTTATATTTATGTTTTATCAGCATTTTACTATCATGTTGATGTGATTGCTAATCTGAATATTGATACTAGGTTATTAAAGAAATTGAAGTAAAATTTCTCTAAGCATAAAATATACCATTTTGCCTAAAATTAACATAGTATCGAAACTGAGGTGAAGATAAAGCCCAAGCAAGAGTGAAAGAGCAATCACCAAATATAGTTGGACGAGGACAAAAGGCTCAATGGGTTCCTCATCCCACTTCTCGGCTGAAGACAAGCTCCGTGAAAAATCTGACTATCACAAATGGAAGATGTCTCTTTATTTGACCTTTGAAGAATAAGAAGTGTTAGATTATGTGAAGGGTAAAATCTCTAAGCCTCCATCAAATGAAATATTTGCTACAAATACCAAGTACAATAAGGCTGAAGTCAAAGCAAAGAAGATTATCAAATATTCCATTGACAAGCGTCTGGTGGCCTACATCTCTAATTTGAACAACTCCAAGGAGATTTACAACAGGTTGGTCAACATGTTCAAGGTTAGTGATGCAAATCAAATTTTATTTCTCAAAAATAAATTGAAGGATATTAAGAAGGGCAAGGACGAGGATATTTAGTCCTACTTCTTAAGGATCATTGAAATCAAGAATGATCTTCTTTCGATTGGAGAGGTCATTCCTGATAGGGAACTTACTATCACTACCCTTGGAGGACTCCCACAGTGGTATATATTTAGAACCACTATTCTCAATAATGATCGAATTCCAAGGTTTGAAGAATCGATGTCGAGATGAATTCAAGAAGAAAAAAGAATGGTGGAGTAAGAAATGCCTTCTAATAGAAGCAACCCCACTTCTTTCGCCACTCATGACAAAAGGAGAAATAATGTAGGGTTTAAAGGTCATTTCCATGGAATGTCTGGATCTAAGGGAGGAAGGAAGGGCAGGTGCTTTGTTTGTAATAATTTTGGCCATTATGAAAGGGAGTTTCCAAATAGAAGGGACACATCACATGATGATGATCACAATCATTCCAGGGGCAACTTCAACAACAATGATCAAAGGAATGGCAGGTCCAATGGAAAGGGAAAAAGGAATGCAGGACATCAAGGAAATGGTCGATGCTCCAAGAGATCAAGGAACTCCAGGTATGAAGAATCCAATGTTGTTAACAATAAGCAAAAAGAGTACTATATTATATCAACCCTCTCTACTACCTCTCCTCCAGACATTTTGGGAAATTGGATGATTGATGGTGGTGCCTCAAGGCACTTCACCGGATACAAGGAAGCCCTCTCTAATTTGATAAAAAGGATACAAACTTGGAGATCATACTTGGAGATGATACCACCTATCTCATGAAGGGAGTAGTGAATGTTACCCTTCAATTGAATCAAGGTAACATTATTCATTTACAAGAAGTACTACATGTACTTGATCTCAAGAAGAACATGGTGTCCATTTCAGCCATGGAGGACAAAGGATTCAAGGTGGCATTCATGGATGGAAAGGTATGTGTTTGGAAAATAAATTTTAAATATGCTTTTACTCTTGGGTTCCGGGTTGACGCTTTGTATCAAGTTGGAGGAAGTCCATTGGGATCCATGTCTTGCAACACATCTCTACAATCTGAACTATGGTACTGGAGGCTTGCCCATCTTCGTTATAAGGCCCTACCCGATGTGAGATAGATGGTGACAGGTATGCCTGAGTTCAAAGTAAAGCATGAATGTGTGTTTCCGAGATGTGCCGAAGGAAACCTTACAAGGGGACCATTCCCCTCAAGTAATAGAAAGACCACAAATATATTACAATTGATCCACTCCGACATATTTGGTACGATGCCTGTAAACTCTTTGGGAGGATACTTATATTATATCACCTTTACAGATGATTATTCTTGCAAGATCTGGATCTACTTCTTGAAGAAGAAGGATGAAGTGTTCACCTATTTCCGACAGTTCAAAGGCCTGATCGAAAACCAATCCGAGAAGAAAATCAAGATATTAAGGACTGATATTGGGACCGAGTATGAATCCAATTAATTCCAATATTATTGCAGAGAAGTTGGCATTAAGAGGGAGACTACAACACCATACACTCCGAAATTAGAATGATGTGGTTGAAAGGAAGAATTGTACTATTGTAGAAGTTGTTCGTGCCATGCTTCATGATCAAGGGCTTCTGAAATTTCTATGGGTTGAAGTTGCAAATACTACCCTATATATTCAAAACCGATGCCCTCATCAAGCCTTGGACTCCAAGACTCCTTAAGAAATGTTCACTGGTAAGAAACTTGATGTCTCTCATTTTAGAATTTTTTGAAGTCCCGTATATTTTCATGTGCCAAAAGAGAAGAGAAGAAAATTGGGTGCATTAGGGAAGAAAGGAATCTTTGTGGGCTATAGCGAAAATTCTAAGGGCTATAGAATTTATGTGGCTGGTCAAAGGGAAGTTGAGATAAGTCATGATGTCACCTTTGAAGAATATATGGACCTCAATAAGATCAACAACCTTCCTATCCCAAGGAAGGACAAAGAAGCTGACACTGGAAAACAGGGTGAAAAAGAGGACGAAACGATGCTTGATGTTGATGAACCTACAAATCCTATTGATCCTCCTCCCCAAGAGCCCTCCTCCTTCAATAGGAGACCCTCATGTCTTAGGGAGACTCTTGAAGATGCCGAGAGACATATTGCACCAACGGGGACTTTCCATGAGAGAAAGAAGTTGAACAGGTATCAAGGATACTTGACCGCCATAAGCACTATCATTCAAAATGAGCCTACATCATTTAAAGAAGCCATGAAGCACCAAGTATGGAAGGATGCTATGAATGAAGAATATGAGCCTATTATGAAGACTGATGTCTGGGATGTGGTCCCTAGACCCCAAGAAAAATTGATTGTCACGTCTAAGTGGCTCTACAAAATCAAGCATGGAGTTGATGGAAGTGCAGAAAAGTTCAAGGGTCGCTTTGTTGCTCAAGGATTCTCTCAAAAAGAAGGTGTAGACTACAATGAGATATTTGCACATATTTCCTGACACACCACTATCCACTCAATCATAGCCCCTACTGCTTCACAAGGATGGAACCTACATCAGATGGATGTCAAGGCCGCTTTCTTTCATGGTTCGATCAAAGAGGAAGTCTATGTGGAACAACCCGAGGGATTTGAGGTTCATGACCAGGAATCTCTTGTATGAAGGTTGAAGAAATCTCTCTATGGATTGAAGCAAGCACCACAGGCTTGGTATGGGAGGATCAATAGCTATCTGATGAAGCTGAGATTCATTAGAAGTGAATTTTATCTGAACCTTTCCTCTAAGGTTGAAAATGATAAACCTCTCATTTTGGTACTTTATGTGGATGACCTCTTTCTAATAGGTGTAGACCCTCTCATTCACAAATGTAAGAGGGAGTTGTCTTCTTAATTTGAGATGAAGGACCTAGGACCAATGCACTACTTCCTAGGTATGGAGGTCTGGCAAAAGCCAGGTGAAATTCTCCTATCTCAAGGAAAATATGTTTTAAAGATATTGGAAAGATATGGGATGGTGGACTGCAAGCTTGTGACTACCCTGATGGAACTTAACTTTAAGAAGTTATGTGGTAGTGCTGCTGGACCTGAATTTGGAAATGATTCTAAGTATCATCAACTCATAGGAGCATTGATGTTCTTGGTGAACTCCCATCCAGACATATGTTTTACAGTTAACACATTGAGTCAATATATGGTTGAGCCTCATCATATACATTGGATTGGTGCCAAGAATCTTCTGAGATATCTTCGGGGCACAATCACTCATGGACTAAGATACACTGTCAAAAATGTGAGGCTCATGGTTATTCTAATGATGATTGGGATGGCAGTGTGGTGGATCGCAAGAGAACTTCTGGTTGTTGTTTTTATTTGGGTTCTACTTCGATATCCTGGATAAGCAGGAATCAGAAATCAGTTTCCTTGAGCACCATTAAGGCCGAATATGTAGCTACTAGTATGGCCTCTTTTGAATTTGTTTGGTTGAGGAAGCTCTTCAGTGAGTTGTTTAGACATGTGTTGGATAGCACCGTGATCCTCTACGACAACCAAAGTGGGATCTTATTATTAGAGAATCATGTGTTTCATGATCGCTCCAAGCATATAGATATCAGGTACCACTTAATCCAACATATGGTACAAAGAGGAGCAATAAGGCTCCATCACATTGGGACTAATGAGTATGTCATCGATATTATGACAAATCCCTTGGGGAGGTCAAGTTCTTGGCCTTCCGAGAATGACTTGGAGTTGTAGAGAGACCCTCTTATGAGGGTCCTATATGATATGGACATTGAGCTCTAGGAGCTCTCGGGGGCTTGGGGTACTTCTTGGAGCGATGAGAAACCATAGGGTGAGTGGTTCAGCCTTCCCCTGTGATACCCCATGGCGACATGTAGGCAGGATGAGTGGTTCATCCTTCTCCTGCTAAGACATTCTACCCATGCAGTCTGGGACATGGGAAATACCTCTCATCTGGCCAATGAGTAGGGAAATGAGGATAGGGACCATAGTACTACTGATGGACACATTGTGTACTACTATACTCCTTATGCTAGGGTGAATGATATTGATCTGAGATCAATTGGAACTAACTTCGAGTCTGTAAGAGTGGTATGAGATACTCTCTTTTGATTGGAACTGACCTCGGGTCAATAAGAGTGGTATGAGACACTCTCTTTTATCTAGGACTAACTTCGGTTCAGTAGAGAATGGTATGATACATTCTCGATCACTTCTTCTTCTTCATAGTTTAGCAAAGCATAGCAGTGCAGAGCAGTGCATTGATGGCAGAGATAGTACCGACTAACAAATGGATTAGCATATGGAGTTCTCCCTAGTTGAGAGGGAGTGTTAAAATTGGCAACTAAAGCCAAAATCCACATGGGTCATCTTATTTATGAAAGTTAATATTTTTCTTGATTCCTCTCTTTGAGAGGTGTAGGATTGATCTAAAGATAATCTGATTCCAACATGTAAAAATGAAGATATGGATTTACTTATATTATGGACAAATTGTCAAGGTCGGCCAACAAGCAAAATAGACATTCAAACCCCTAGCTTATCCTCAACGTTGCATATAAAAGGAGGAGACCTCAAGTCATTTTATCATCATCTCATCTTCACACTTCTCACTCTCTATCCTCATTGGTTGGGTGTGGATTTCTGGGTCTCTCTCTCTCCACTCGTCCTAAATTTCAGGAGACCAAAATTTCAGAAGGTTGAAATTTCAGGAGAGCGAAATTTCAAGAGGTTGAAATTTTAGGAGACCAAATTTTTTGGATAGTTTGACCATGCGTTGACCAGTAGCGTTAACATGTTTGACTACATTTTTGGGTGAGATATTTCTGTTTGGGAAGGCCACATTTTTGGGCATAGAAATCGAGGTCAAGAATTGACTTTGACTAGCGTTAACTGCAGCTAGGGCTGACCACGTGGTTGGTTGTTTGACTAGGTTTGACTGGACTGTTTTGGGTTGTTTTGAGGGTTGATTCATCTTTCTATTTGCGGGATGAAGTTGACTAAAATTGACCAAATTATTGAGGGTCTAATCTGCCTTGTTGACCAAGGTTAACTTTTATGGTTAGGGCTCTTTTACTGTTGTTACAAAATATCAGATTTATAAATTGTACTATCTCTCTCTGCTAAACTATTGAAGACTATAAGAAGATTTGCTCAAGGGTTTCCCCACATTGGGGTTTGCCCCTGGCTGGTGCCACATCTTTTGTCCTCTTGTCTTGGCTTGTCTTCTATTGTTTATATTTATGTTATATCTACATTTTACTATCATGTTGATCTAATTTCTTATCTAAATATTGATATTGGGCTATTAAAGAAATTGAAGTAAATTTTCTCTAAAGCATAGAATATACCATTTTGCCTAAAATTAACAACTTAGGACTCAACTTGTCTTCCAATATTTGCAGGTAAATCATAACATTAAAACAATACACTATACATACCTTTTAGTATTAATATACCTTCAACTTGTTGATCTTATTTGTTATTGATAGTTGTGGTACTTGCATATTGAAATTTTCGAATGCTACTTTGAAAACTTTCAAAAAAAATATTCAGATACTTCTTTCCTTTCTAGCACCAACTCTTCTCTTCCTGCATTAGCTTTATTTTCCTACACCTTAGATGATTCTCAAGAAGGATTTTCTTGTCACATCTTATCTTAGAGGTTAGAAGTATTCACATGCTCAAATATGCAAGAAGAAATAATAATAAAAATAAGTTAAAACAAGAATAATATCACAAATAAATAACATCATCCTAAAAGGTAGTTATCTTTAATGAGAGGTGATTAGCTCCCTCTTCAACCAACCTTCAAGATTCAGTACCGTTCATTACCTATGTAATCATGTTGCCTTCAATATTTCAAATTGTCTTCATCAGGAACCAAGGCCTGATTGAAACTATGCCATCTATGGTTTCACTTAAATCTATCACAAGTGCTAGAGAAACTTCTCATTGATCATGCTATGGTATCAAGATTGCAAAACCCAAGCCTTCATCATATTCCAGGGTTTCTTCCAAACCCTAACCTTGTGATATCGAGATACGAGTTAATTACATTAAAAGAGAATATACAAGGAAAAAAAAGTTAATATTATTATCATTACAAGCAACAACAAAAGTTACATAAATCTTAATCTGGAGAATCAACTATTAATTTCATATGCCGTAGGCCAAAAAAGAGATATTTTTGGTGAAAATTATGAAATTAATGATTTATAAGTGACAATAGATCATTATAAGTACATATCTCAATTTTGTGTTGTAATTATGTATGACATAGAGGTTGACATAATTCTTGGTTGAACTTTGTTTAAAGAATTGGGTACAGTCATGATGAACATATAGAAAAAAAATGATGTTTTCTTATAAGGGAAATATGATCACATTCTGAGAAAAAATAATGAACTCAGAATCAATAATGCCCTCATAAGAATAATTTAAGGATGTTTTGAATTTGATGCCTTAAAAGAATCAAAACACAATATCAGA
Organism: Pinus taeda; assembly: GCA_000404065.3. Classification (NCBI taxonomy): domain Eukaryota; kingdom Viridiplantae; phylum Streptophyta; class Pinopsida; order Pinales; family Pinaceae; genus Pinus; species Pinus taeda. The sequence continues at coordinate 84,324 of APFE030159822.1, forward strand.
GAAGCAAAAAGAGCTTGAGGAGGTCATATCCAATAAAAACGAAGAAATTTTTTGTGTAAAATACCATATCCAGAAACTACTTGCACAAATCATAAAGTGTAAAACTAAGAAGCACAAGTTAGAACAAGAAAAGGAAAATTTTGACAAGAAGCTCAACAAAATTTTATCAAAGAAAGAAGAGGAAAATGTATGCTTAAAGAACCTTAATGAAAATTTATTAGATCAAATCAAGTCTTTAAAAGATGAGAAGCTTGAATGCCAAAATAAAGTTGACTCAGAAAATGAGGAACTCTTATGTCTCAGAAACCATAATCAAAGTCTACTCACTCCAGTTAAGAAGGTTAGGGATGAGAAGAAATCATTGAAAAAAATAAAAGAACTTTTCACGAAAGAAGTATTGAAGTCTTCAGTCCAAGTCGAAGAAAAGGGAATAAACACAGGTCCCATTAATATCATAGTTCAAACAAATCCAAATTCAATTGAAGTGAAGACATACTCAGAGGTTACAGTTCAAACAATGGAAATTCCAAGTGATGATTCAATAGACAACTCATCAACATCAGTACCTGAAGAAAATTAGGAAATTGCCACACACATGGTAAGGGAAATTCAAACTAGAATAACTCTTTATTGACATTTGAATAAAAAAAAGATACATCTCAACTAGGTTGCATATATGTATCACCTAGAACATAAAAAAACTATGTTCCAAGAAATATTGAAGTTTATGAAATCCAATCCTATGATAACAATTCATTACAATATTACAGTAATTAAAATATTCCACAGAAGATTGAATTAGGATGGTCAGATCCCTTCTTAGTTCGACAATTTTATTTATCACTCCAACGATATTATCATCTTGTGTCAACAAAGATTATTACTCGAAGAATACCAAAAGATGAAAATATTTTACAAGATTAAAAGAAAAAACAGATAACATGCCTTGTCAGCAATAAGCTTTGAGAACATAGTTTTTTGATGAGGAAGACAATATTATGAATAATATATATATATAAATAATAAAAATAATGTAAAATGATAATATTAATGAATAATGATTAATTAACTAATAATTAGTCGTGAAGAGGCACATCTCTATAGACATGATTGTTTGTGAAGAGATACCTACCTAGGTATATAAGCAGGCCCTAACCCTCATTTGTAATCATCTCATATCTTTTGTACATTTCTACATAATATATTATTTTTCCTATCATGGATATTTACATATATCAAATCTTTTGAGTATATTGTTGTGTATACGAACCTTGTTCATTACATTCCCCAAGGAGCTCCCCACACATTTTGCACAAAGGCTTCTCAGTTGTATTGGTTTCCAAATTTTGTACGTCGTTTCCACTACCTCAACCATGGTTTCTAACCCTGATTGTTTCTTATATTGAATATTTTTTCTAAGCATATCAATCTCACCTTTTAAATATTCATTTTCTTTTCTCAAGTCATTAATTTGTCGAGACAAAGGATTGGGCTCAGACTCACCAAGTGGAGAAGTATCTTCTTGGTTTTTTCCAAGTTCTTCATCTTTCTTCTTGCAAGCTTATTCCTTCAAAGTCTTCATTTATTTTGTAATGGTAGGAGTTATGAATGATCGGGCAGACAACAATGACATAGTAATTCTAACTCTATTCTTCGAAAATTTTCCACCCAAAGGTTTATTTAATGGCCTATTCCTTACATGATTTTGTAGGTGTTGCTCTTATTCTTCTTCAATAGGGCATCATCCATAAAATCTTTCATATTGTTCACTATCAACTTCTACTAGTGTTTTAGCATGCATCCCTCTCTCAGCATAGGAGTCTTTGGCCCTTGTATCAGTAGGAAAAATCTCCATAGGGTTTTCTTCCTTATGGTTTGCACAGGTGTTTCAACTAAGGAAACACTTCTTCTTTATGGTTGTTGCCTCTTCTAGTTCAACTTCTTATTTTTTCTCTTCACGTTCACTTCCTTCCACTTCCTCCTGAATTGGTATTCTTGCACCAACCAACAGCCTCACCCATGTACCTCCTTGTTCTAGAAAATCTATTACAATCAACTTAATCAATCCTGTTAATTTTTGTTTGGGATAGCAACAGAAAAATGATCTAGTCTCTATGGTTTCTAAGAGGCTAAGGAACACGAGATCTCCAAAACCAAGAAAATATTTCACGAGATAAGACTTGGAGACACCTCAATTAAATTAATTGGCCAATAACAGGAAGATCCTTCAAAATCATTCTTGAGGAGCATGGCACAAATATCAAGAGGGGGAGAATTAGATCTTCCACACTGGTCGAGAATTATTCTAAGACCAACCACCATGTATGCTTCAAAGACGTGGAAATAATCTCCAAAGAAAATCACTATCATAAAAGAAAATGACGTGAGGCATTCGAAATCCTAATGCATCCCAACAATCTCAATAGAGACAATGGGATGGAAGTTAGCAGAAGTTGGGTTCCCCTTCTTACTCAAATCCATCATCCCCCTCCCTTAGCCCCCTATCCCCCACCATTCCCTAATTAATGACTCACATTAATAACAATAATCAAGAATCTAACATAATTTCAACATCTTAATAAATAATATAATATAGATATAATTAAATCAACATATTGGTATATTCAATTTTAAATTAAATTTGGAACATACTAATGTATTTAGATAGATTTAATTATATTAACATTTACACACGTGTGATATGTAACATGATGGAGAGTGGATGGCGGATGGGAGGCTCTGGTACAGCATGGCCTAAACGGTATGGATTGATACAGGGTTAGTGGAAACGGGGGTCAGCAGGCTGGCATCGGTCCTGCAGCCACCCCTGACACACCTCAGGACCGCGATCGCTTTCACCATTAACATTGCTAGCCAAGAGGGTTTTACTTACCTTACTTTTTTTACCCTGTTGGTTTTTTGCTCCACTTAGATCTCTGGTTGATTATTGAAGAGCAGCGTACAGACAGGCCTCGAACTCTCCTCGTCACTATTTCCCGCCTGCTCATCCCAACCGGCATCTCTACCCCCATTATTCTCCGCCCTTGAATGGTCCCGCTTGACCACCGCTGTTAGTGCCAGTTTCCAACGGTAAACAAGTTCCGAGGTATTTACCATGTTTAGCATCTGGTGTTATGGACCTAGATGAGGTGGACTACTCGGACTCTCCATTGGCGGAAGGCTCCATCTGGCGCTCCACGTTTGCGGCTTCGGGAGGCCTGTACAGTGAAATCCTATCTGCCAACTTCGAGGACCTCACTCAGTCTTCTGACCCTGTTCTCTCTGCCTCTCTTCAACCGGAGGAACCCTCTTCCTAGACGCCCTTCACTGTGCCTTCCTCGGCGTCCCTTGGTTTTCTCTCAGATTTCTTTCAAACCTCGCCATTCCACGCTGGCCCCTCAGATCAGCCAGGTCTACACCCTCCTCCGCCTCAGTCAGGAGCCTCCCCCGAAGCTCTCCCTCAGGCTGCTCCCCTCCCTCCCCTGGCTCCCCCCGCTCCCTCCGGTAGTTTTAATTTTATCCCCCCCCTTCCGGAAGCTATCCTCGACCCCTCCCGACCCAAACCCTCCCCCCCCCCCACTTGTAGCATCGGAAGAAGCAAGGGTTCCTGCAAACCCTCAACGCATGTCCTCCCACCCCTCAAAGAAACGGTGTTGCTTCAAATCTCGACCATTGGACATTATTCTATGGCTCGAAGAAGATATCTAGTGGGGGATGCGATGGATCTAGCGGACAGAGTGCTAGTGGGGCGCATCAGAGGTAGAAATTATTCTGCGGAAAGGCTGAAATTATGGGCATCGAAGATCTGGGATCAACATCTGGCAGAAATCCCCTTCGTCCAGACATTCGTGAGGGGTTGGTTCGCGCTAAGGTTCACCAGGGCAGACCACACGAGCTAGGTTCTCTCGTCCTTTTGGCACTTCGAAAAAGCACTGGTACTTCTCAAAAGATGGACGCCCCTCTTTGACCTGGAGACTGAACAAATTGGAGTTGGGCTGGTATGGATCAGACTCCTGGGCTTGCCTCTCCAGTACTGGTCCAAGGACATATTCAGGAGAATCGGGAACTCTTTGGGTATTTTCATGGAATCTGATAAGTCATATATCACAATGGGAATGATGGCATATGCCAGGATTCTGGTGCACCTAGATACAAGAGGGGGCCTGCAAGAATATATCACAATACAATGGAAATCCTTTTCAAGGAATCAAAAGCTAGATTACGAAGGAATTCCCTACCAATATAGGAGGTGCCACCAAGTGGGTCACCTATACAAGGATTGTCCCCTCCTCAAGAAGAACCATCAGGATACCCGCAAGCAGGACCATGATCCGGAAACCGTGAACCCCACTCTTCAGGTTGCTGCAACTCAAAAGGCGGAGCAAATCAAAACTTCAGACATTGTGGAGGCGTCGCTCGCATCTATGCAGAAGAAGAGGGGCAAGAACCTGATCAGGCCTCCCTCACCGCCACTGACGCGATCCAAGGCAGCAAAAGACGACATCTTCTCATTGGGTATGTCTCTACCCCCTGTTGCCTCTGTTTCTCATCTTTCTTCTTCATTTTTATCACTCTCCTCCCACCTGCTGCCTCTGTTTCTCATCTTTCTTCTTCATTTTTATCACTCTCCTCCCACCCGCTCCCTCTGATCTTAACTCCCTCCCCCCCCTCCCCGACGGCACTCGACCTTGTTGCGGACTCCTGGCCCCCTCCCCGCCCCATATGGACAAGTCATCTATATATGACTTGCTCCCTC
>APFE030159828.1:0-18282 GCA_000404065.3 Pinus taeda
TTCCCCTTGAAACTTGTACACATCATATCTATATTCAGGAAGGAGCCTGACCTGTCTGACAACCCCAAAGGCGAATGAATCCAGCTCTAAGATATATTGTGAAGGAAGAAGTACAGAAACTCTTGGATGCTGGTTTTATCTATCCTATTTCCCACAGTCAGTGGGTCTCTCCATTAGTGCTAGTACCTAAGAAATATGGAAGATGGCGTATTTTTATTGATTATCGATAATTAAACAAAGCCACTCTCAAATATTACTTCCCTCTCCCTTTCATTGACCAGGTGCTTGATACCCTTGCAGGAAAGAAATATTTTTCCTTTTTGGATGGCTTTAGTGGTTATAACTAGATACAGATTGCACCCGAAGATCAGGGGTACATTTTCTTATAGAGTGCTCCCCTTTGGTTTATGTAATGCTCCAACTACCTCTCAAAGGGTAGTCCTAGCCATTTTTGTTGATCAAGAATTTGTAGAAATTTATATGGATGGCTTTTCTGTGTTTGGTGATTCCTTTTAGGAAGCTCTCGAAAATCTAGAAAAAGTACTTCTTCATTGTGAGGAAGCCTATCTCGCCTTGAGTGACAAGAAATGCAGATTAATGTGCAAAGCGGGAGTGGTACTTGGCCATTTGATTTCTAGTAAAGGTATCTAGGTTGATCCAGCAAAGATCGAAATCATTCCGCTTCTTCCTGAACCCAAAACTCAAAGGGAAGTAAGAAGTTTTTTAGGACATGTTGGTTACTATAGGAGATTCATTGAAAATTTTTCTAAGATAGCTGCTCCTGTTTTCCAACTTCTAGTTAAGGATAGTGAATTTTCTTGGACCACAACTTGCCAATATTCTTTTGAAACATTTAAGGAAAAGTTAGTACATGCACCAGTTTTAAGAGGTCTTAACTGGTCTCTGCCTTTTCACATTTCCTCTGATGCTTCAAATTTGGCTATTGGCACAGTTTTAGGACAAGAGCAAAAAAAAAAATCCTATGCTATTTATTATATTAGTAAGTATTTGTCTTCCGCTGAACTAAATTATAATGTTACAGAGAAAGAGTTTTTAGCTGTAATTTTTGCAATTAATAAGTTCAGGCACTATATTACAAGATATGAAGTATTTATACATGCTGATCATTCCGCGATTAAATATTTGATGAACAAGCCATTAACTAGCAATAGAGTGGCTAGGTGGTTACTATTGTTGTAGGAATTTAATATTAGTACTATTGATAGACCAGGAAAATCTAATGTTGATGCATATTTTATTTCTAGATTAGATAATCCTGGTGAAGCAACTCCTATTAATAATGATTTTCCAGATGAACATCTTTTTGCCATGTCAACAGATTCCCCGTGGTTCGCTAACATTACTAATTACTTGGTTACTAGGAAAACACCACCCCACTTGTCCGCTCATGAAAAGCAGAGTATTGTCCAGAAAATGTTGTATATTCCTGGATTCAAGGAGATCTCTTTTACACTGATCCAGATCTGATTATATGTAGGTGTGTAAGAAAGGAGGAAGTGTTTGACATATTGAAATCTGCTCATGATGAAACTTGTGGAGGCCACTTTGCTGATAAGTAGACTGCATATAAAGTATTGCATGCTAGTTACTTTTGGACTTCCTTATTTAAGGATTCCAAACAGTATATCAAGCATTGTGATAGTTGTCAACGAATGGGCCAGCCTAATCAAACCAATGAAATGCCTTTATGCCCCCAAGTTATGATTGAGCCATTTGAAAAATGGGCCATTGATTTTATAGGGCCAATAAATCCAACATCATTAAGTAAAAAGCATATCTTGGTTTGTACAGATTTTGTTATGAAATGGGTAGAAGCTAAAGCTATTTCTTTTGCTACAGAAAAAGTTGTTGTTGACTTTCTTTTTACTAAAATGTTTACTAGATTTGGTGTGACTAGAGAAATTGTTTCTGACAATTGTCTGCAATTTATTTCTAATCTGGTACAAGGTGTTATGGAGCAATATAAGATCCGGAACAAGAAATCCACGCCGTATCACCTGCAAGCAAATGGCCAAGTGGAATCCACAAACAAAGTGATCGACTCCATTCTTACAAAGACAGTAAATATGCATCGGAAGGATTGGGCTGAAAGATTACCAGAGGCTTTGTGGGCATACAGAACCACTTGGAGAAATAGCATGGGACATACACCATATGAGCTGGTATATGGCAAACAGGTTTTGTTACCAATTGAATTCCAGATCAAAACTTTCAGAGCTTCAGTTCAATTAGGACTAGATCTCTTTGAGTCACAACAAAAGTGTCTTCTCCAATTAAATGAGTTAGGTGAATTTCATAGGGATGTTGTTCAGCAGCAAAGTAAAAGGTGGCATGACAATTCTATTCAGAAAAACCAATTCCAACCAAGTGATTGGGTGCTCCTTTAGGATTCTAGATTTAAAATCTTTAAAGGGAAATTCCATACACGTTGGATGGGACTTTATGAAGTGATCCAAGTATTTGAGAATGGAGCAGTAGAAGTTAAAACAATTGATGGAAAAAATTCAATATTCTTGGTAAATGGACACAGATTAAAGAACTATTGTCATCCACCTACTAGGAAAGATTTTACACAACAATTCCAACAACAATTTGGGATGGTAATGGTGAATGGTAATACCAACCTTTTGAAAACATGAATTCTCTTTCTTCTTAAAAATAGAAAATAATAAAAGAAGAAAATAAGAAAAAAGTAAAGAAAAAATATTTTCCTGTAATTATGAAATCAGTTTGCTGACATGATTGCAAAAGGATCAACTTGAAAACCAGCTTGCTGGCAGGAAGATCAAAAATTTCTAATAAAAAGAAACTGTTGCTTGATCTTGAGATATGCTAGCGACCACCAAATAAGAGCAGGTTTAGCAGAACCAACCTTTATACAATTGGGGTAATTAACATGGATATTTTTACTCAAGTAACGGCTAATTTTCACTACAGTTATTTTTTCTTACATCAGTGCAGGCAGACCTTCTAGAAAATTTTCTACCTTTCTTCATATTCCACTTTCATAGTATTCCCTCAGTTTTCTTCTTCAATCCCAAAATGATTAACCTTCCCACATTCTTCTAAATTTACCTTATCTACTTCGAAGAAATCCCACTTACCCTTGAATTTTTCTTTTCCCTATCCCACTTATGTTTATTCCCTCTTTTGGTACTATTCCTAGAATCCCTGTAACAAAATTCCTTCCCATTCTAAAATTTCCCTTCTCCCACTTCTTTATTCCCTCATGAATTTATTGCAAGATCTCACACACAAAGAGAAAAAGGATATGCTTTAAAGCATCAAGAAAGGGTGAATCAAATTTCCAGTATAAGTTGAGGAAGTCATGTAGAAGTCTGGCCTATACTATTTAAATTCTCTATTTTTAGATATTATGTTTGCACTAGTGCAAGCATGTTGTCCTATATGATAAAGCAAGCAGAATGGTACCAACAGAATAGCATAATTTAAGTAGTGCAAGAAGACCAATGCAAGCATGCACCCTACTAGAAACATAGTACAAGTTATTTTTTCATAGCATGTGGCATAGGAAAGTGGTCATCATGAAAATTTATATGAAGTCCTTTCATTTAGTCGATGAGTACTTATGCTATCATACTAACTAGGAGAAAATTATTTAAAGTACAAGGTGTTTTTATGTTAGAAATCATGATTATTTTTTAATGAATCCTAGACATCCTTCACTCATAATGATTACCTTAGCTAGCCGTTAAAACGTCGCCGCAAGTACCAATCCAGCCTGACCTCAAAGTTGTCGTGCATCTACATCAAATAAATGGGTGATAAGATGGAAAGGATGGGGGACAGTTGGATCTCTATTTATAAGAACCAATTTCCCCGGTATTGCATATAAAATTCTCAACTATTCATAGTCATTAAGAAGCGATGCTGCCTGTTCGGAACAAACTCTCCTCTCTTAGTAAGGTAGAGCAGACTATCGAGTATCGCAGTAGTCGTGCACTATTGCGAGACTCATGTTTTCTTTAGTTTTTGCTGTAGTTTGATGGGCATGATAAAGAAGTGGATTTATAGTTTGCCAAGAGTTTCAGAAATGACCGAGTGAAAATTAGGCCTCTCAAATTTAAAATCACAAAAGAATTTATAGTAGCAGTGAAAGGCTTGGAGAACACTGGTGAACAGTGGTTTAAAAATTAGAAGCAGAAGAAGAAGAGACAGGAGGATAAGGACCATAGAACAAACAAGTAGAAGAAGAAGAGACAAGAGGAGAAGAACCAGATGATGAAGAAGCAGAAGAAGAAGAAGAAGAAGAAGTAGGAGGAGAAGAATCTAAAGAAGAAGAGGCAGAATCTGTAAAAGAAGAGGTAGAACCCACAAAAGAAGAAGTGGAAGAAGGAGAGGTAGGAGAAGAAAAACCAAAGGAGGAAGAACCAGAATAGGAGGGACCAGAGGGAGAAGAGTTTCCTGATATAACCATGGTGGATATTGAGGTTCCTGAGGAAGACACAGCCCCTACCAAAACAGAAAAAGAAAAATATTTGGTAACTCCCACTGCTCGAGTAGTTGAACTAGAGCTTCAAGTGCAGAACTTAGAGCAGCTTGTAGACAAAGAGTAGGAGGATAAAGAACAGAGTAGAGGAGAATTGACAGTAGAGATCCAGAAAAAGAAAAAGAGAAGTTAAAATCTAGAAGTATCGAGCTATGCAATGTTTCAGGCGACTTAAAAAGGTGGCAAAGAAATTAAAGGACATCAAAAAGAAGAAATCTAAAACATTACAGGCTGATGACAGTATGCCAGAGTAGGATTGAGTTGGAATGCTCAAAGTTTTGAATTTCTTTTGCAGAGGTAAAGAGTTGTCTAAGGACACACAATAGTTTAGGGATGGGAGGATGTTAGCCCCCTAATTTTCTCTCTTTTAGCCATTTTTCCCTTCCTAAATCATAACCATTTACCACTGTTTTACCTCTCATATACACACTCATCTTGCACTAGTCCAAGAACGATGACATATTTTGTATGAACTTTATATTTCATATTTTTAACTTAACTTAGCATTAATTAATTATTTATTACATGATTTCTTGCTTATAATCACTCTTGTAACTTATCAATAACTCCAATTTTTATTTGGTAGTCAAGTGCTTATTTTGACCGCTGATTCTTGTGCAGGATCATATCTTGCACAGGTGCCAGCACAACAAATCCTTGCAGCAGATCTCGACCTCCTTGATCACCGCCTCATTTTGCATAGCTTTAGCCACAACAACAAGATAGATCTGAAGGCAGTCGAGCTCCAACCATGATAGCAAGGTTAATCCAAAGGCAGCCAAGATCAAACTTATGAAGAATGAACAGCTGGAGATTGGCTATGGCCAATTTTTTTGAACTACCTAATTTTGAAGGCCGAGAAGCTAAATTCTGCATCTCAGTTATGTAATTGGTTAAATGATCTTTTTGGCCTTTGGCCAAAGATCTATATAATGAAGAATGTAAATAGGATGAGATAGTTTTTTATAGAAGTTTGTATAGAATAGAGATATAGCCAAAGAGGTGGTAACAGGTTCTTGTGTTTTGTTATCGCCAAAATCTGGGCTAGACTATGTATTCATGCATGTATTTCCCTTAGCGAATTAATAAGAAGGGAGCTTTGCCTCATGTTTTATAAATCATATTTCTGTGTTTGAAAGCTCATGAATTGATAAGGTATTGAGTAGCATTTCTATTTGAAAGGGAAACGCACTGGTTAGCTAGGGCCCAGCCAACCCAGCATGTTTACCCTATTTCCTGTTTCTTGTAATTTATGTTTATATTGTCAAGTGTGATTTAATTTCAAGCACATGTATTCTTGTTTGAGTGAAAGTGGATCCGCTGTGTGAAGTAGTTAGATTTCCTTTTCCTGCACCTAATTTCGGATTGGTTTTCCTGCTTGGTCCAAGTAGGAGAAATAAACCTGCACCAGTGCACGTTGGTATGCTATTCATTTTCTGCATTTTTGTTTGATTGGTTTTCCCCGCCTAGTCCAAGCAGGAGAAATGAACCTACACTAGTGCACGTTGGTGTGATGCAGCAAGCCTTTCTAGTTTACTTCCAGCAATTTTCCTGCTTTCATTAAACACTTTATGATAGGATAAATGATATGGATTGTTTCTTTATTTATGCACTCTGTTAAAATCAGAAACATTCATTTTTATGTGTGCAATTTGATTTCACGGTATAATAATACTTGCAGTAACTAAGCACTTATTTCAAGAATTAAATGCTAAGTGCAAGAAGCTCTGCTCTGGTGTAAGAACTAGTTTCTTGCCACGGGATCTGGGTGCTCTGAACCTAAAAAAAGTTCAAGCCCTTGCATGAATTAAAACACTTTTAGTAAAGACATCATTTATACCCTCTGCATAAATCTTTGTTCATGCACTAATGCAAGCAGACTGTGATAGTGCAGGACAGATCAGTGCAAGAAGGAAATCTCTACATAAGCAGGTTTGAAGGGCCCATCTGATGAGACTACGAAGTGTCTCTACTAAAGAAGAACATACCCTCAGTAGTTAATCAATAGTTAGCTAGAGTGATTGCCCCTTTATTTCTAAATCCCTTTTGCAAATGCATTCTTCCTTGTTCCAGTCTTGGATTATTTTGATGGTTCAAGTTGCCTTTTTCTCTTTTTAGTTTGATTCTGCAATTTTTCCTTTAAAGAAAGTAGGGATTGACATTATAAATATTCATACAATCTCTGGCATTTCTATGCTTTGTCTCCAAGTTTATGAATCCCCTAGGTTGGCAACTTAAGTGTTGAGGATTTTGCTTAAGTGTAATTCCTACACCCAACAATATACCCGGAAGCAATGGAGGAAAGAGTTTGTTTCTAGAAGGACATCATCAAAGAGTATGCGGACACCATTCACACTACCAAGCATGGCATCAGTTTGTCACCAAGGATCATGGAGATGAGGTTGATGATCTGGTCTTTCCATAGACGTCTGTGTCTTAGTGTTGCCTTGTCTAGCTGACTCAAGCCAATTTTTTCCCACATGGGTATATGTGGAAAATGTATCATTTTTGTAGAAATGATGTAAAGTGAAATTCCAAGTGTCATTAGTGGAATGAAAATAGCCATATGTAATGGAAAAGAGTTATGTAATGAAGTTGAAGAGTCATGACGGTTGTCCAAGAGTCACAAGGGGGAATGTCAAGGGTCACCCCACCCTTTGTTACAAATAGAACCTCATAACCCATAGAATAGGATTTTGGGAGCCAAACGTTTGCTAGAAATTGCTTAGAGAGGGCTTGAAGAGTATTGTGACAAGCCTTGGCTTCTCCATAGTGTATAGTGAGTATGTTTGTTTGGAGGATCAGGCGGTGTTAACTGTAACGTTCCACTACTAAGGCTAGTGGCTATCATGGTTATATGTATGGTCGGAACTTTCACTTTATATAATATAATAGATCCAACACATTACATGCATATGTTGTTATTGTAGTTCATCTATTCTGGTTACTTTAGCAATGTATGTAGTTGTAACTTACGCATTGATGTATGTACTATTCCGTATGTGATTGTATGAATATCATTGAAGCATGTTGTTGATTTAACTCATCAGTTTGGATTGTCGACTATTCTGCTTTCCAATTTGTGATGTCATTCAGCTTGTGTTTTCCTTTCAAGTTGCGTACTATCACAGGTTTCTAAGGGGCACACTTCCTATTCCCTTCGTGTGTTAGAACCTACCCATATATCTCTCTTGAATTGCTGCAAGGTCACACACTTCCTTCCGATAGGGATATCTTGCTTACCTCTGTGCGCTATCACAGTTAAGGCATAGCTTTACTACCCACTGTTGGGACTCCTACTTGAAATGGTCTGAGGTCTAGTTGGGACTTCTTACAGGGGAGATCCCATGACATATTGGTGGGTCCAGTAGCATCAACATTTCTAGTGCTAGAAGGAGGGCCAGATGACAAGTTTAGTCCTCAAAGTATTTTTTGAATCTTCACATATTTATCATGTCTTATGTTACACTTCGTCCTCCAAGATGTATGTCTTATCGAAATGACTTTGAAATCTTAGAGGAGTTCTACAATCTCTTGTCATAGAACACATATGAAGGTGAAGCTGAAACAACTTGGTAGAGGCATACTCTTGCCTTTTCCAATTTATGTGACAACCTTGAAATCTTTGAGGATTACGTGATATGCACGATGCTTGCATTCACACTTTGAGGGCATCCATTGCAATGGCATGTCACACTGCTTGAAAAATATATTCACTCATTTGGTAACTTTGTTAGATATTTAGCTAATGCTTTCCATAATTTTGACCATCAAACACTCAATAAAAAAAATTCTCGAATTACATAAATCCCTTGATGAATCCGTGGTTCAATTCTAGGATTGCTTTCGTAATCTTGCATTTAAATTCCCTGAGGATGAAATTTTTTGAAATTTCTTCGTGAAATATTTCAATACCTTCTTCACATATTTGAAAATCCACAAGTGTTAAAATCATTCAAACCTATCCCATCATACTTCAGTGTTAAAGTTTATAAATCCAAGGTAGACACGGTTTCTGTCACAAGTGATTGTTTGTTGTCATCTCATCAAATAGCTTTGGCCCCGTAGTGTGAGGCAGGAGAAGGTGCGCGTCGATATGTTGAACTGTCACATACTCCCACCCCACCTTCTCTTGATTTCTGTGCATATTTGGCTAGCAAGACTATTGCTTGTCACGTGGAGTTGTTTCCTCAACCTCCATCCCCATGTTTTGTTGATCCTCCGAATTGTAATGTGTTTTGTTCTCTCATTCTAGACTCCATACTTGTTGTTCATGAGGATCAAGTTGTTGATAGAGTTGGTGTTTAGCAACCAACCTATGCTATCATTTATGATGAGTATGTGTGGGAATCTAGAGAAGAACCTATGGTGAAGGATGACCTCCTTCTGTCTGCTCCTCATATGATTTTCCCTGACATCTTTGGTGATTCTACCATCGTTAATTGTCCATGTGATAATTCATTCCTGAATACATCTACTTCTGATTATTCACAGGATACACAAATGCTAGTCTGTCATTTCATAGCGAAGAGGACACATTTGTATTTGCAAATCCACTCAATATCTCATCTGTCATTTTCAAAAAGGAGGAGGGTGAAAATTCTTGCTTCTCATCAATGCCTCTCTACAATCCATTAGATCATGAGGATTCCAATGAACATATATAATTTTCTAATCGTGGTTGTCATCATATATGTTCTCCTTCATTCAATCACGATGATTAACCATTCATTGTTGATCTTTCTAAACCACCCATCTTCAATGATCTACCTATCGATGAAGTGGAAACCCCACAAGATGTCAAGGCATTTCAGTGCACACTGATGGTTATGTTAGGTCCTTGCTTTCTTGAGGCCAATTCTGCTTCAAATCAAAAATCTATTGAAACACCCAAGGCTCCTCATCACTCTCTTGTTTACATTGAATATCAATCTAGTTCACAGAATTTACATCCTCCACCCAAATCACATGATCCTATCGCCCATGCATTGGGGGAGTCATACACAACGAGCACTCTTGCTAAACATAAGTTATCTTTCTTTCTCATGTTTTATTTTTTGTCGTAGTCAAAAGAGCATACATGCTTATCGTCTGCATGCAGTGCAATGCATAACCATGATAGGTCTGCAAAATACTTGTCTTGGACTTTTATTCTTTTCTTTTCTGTGGATATTTTTAAACTCGAAGCGTGTTGGTCTTCACTGTTATATCTTTCTTGTTTGTTGGTTTAAATTTTTATATTTCTCGTAAACCACTCCTTCACCAACATAGGTCAACCAATGTGTCGATTGTTGCATTGGAAATATCAATGTACATGAAGAGACCCATGCACTATTTAGTTTAGGGGTAGTAGTAGTGTTTTTTTTCTTGTTTTGCTTTGTTTGCATGCTTTCTTTGTTTACTTTATTTGCATTGCTTGTTTTCTTTCTTTGATTTCTCATTTTGATTTCACTTACTTTTGTCCTTTTCTTTCTTATTTTTTGTTTCTTTTGCACCCATAGGTTTAGTTTGAATGAAATTGTTTGTGGCTCTCGAGACAAGAAAGGTAAAGTACAAGAGGACTTGTACAACTATCAACACTTGGTTATATGTTGTCCCCTCTCTTTATGAAAGAGATTATTGTCTTCAATCGATGATACCATAATGGAAAATACATTCTGTTCAGAGTGAGTCTCGGTGAAAACACAACACTTGCACTTTTAACTAATACTTCCTAATCTAATTTATTCTTTTGGTTTATCCCCTATCAGCTCAGTCAAGTAGAGGAAGGAGAGGGGAAAAGCCTTAACAATTATTGTCAGAGGTATATATAAAATACCTATATGAAGGGACAACCTATTATGCTCTCAATAAGTTGGGATCCCTCTTTTGCCTCTGAAATAAATAAGTGCCTATGCACAGTTCTTTGAAAATTGAAAAATGAAAAAAATAAATAAGGTGAAAAAAGAGAAATGCTTCCTGCACAGAGAGGTGATGCAAGTAACTCTGCTGGGGTAGTGAACAGGCTCACTAGTAGTGAAGAGATTCTTTTGTCCTTGTGTGACTCCACTGTGGTACTTTCCTGGCTTACTGGCAGTGGAGCAACACTAGAGATGAAACTAAGACTTTGACATATTTATTACCTGTACACCAATATACCCCTCATCCCCAATCAAATAACTGACTTGACTTGGCTTGGTATGTGTTTTGACTGATCAAGAGAATGGTAGGGACTATATATTTAACTCAAGTTGGGTGTTGAATCCATGACAATTGAAGAATCAAACAATACTTCTCAAGGAGTTAGACTTGATTTTCATGAACAATGTCCATATAAAGAGTCGGAGTTCTACTAGTGTGTTGCCAATGTTGTAGCAACTAGAACCACCCTCCCAAATTTTTCCTTCGCTTCGTTTTGGAGCATCCCTCCTCGAAATCATCACAGCTATACTACATTGATTAGGTACTTTTGTTTATTTGTTTTCATTTGCCACCTAACAATTTGTGTTCATTCACTTGTCTCATTGGTCAACCACAAGCATATTCAACATTTGGCTCACATCCAGTCAATCAGTTGTCAGGAAAAATTGCACAAACCTGGAACGCAGTCTGTCTTCCCCTAAAAAATTATGCGGAGAAGCCCAACAATTTCCCTGCACTCGGAAATTGCGCAAAGCAGGCCAACCAACCTTGCTTTGGGAATTGTGCAGAGCAGTCCAACCTGCATTTCTCTCCAAGAATGTGCAAAGCAGCCCATGCCAGCTGTATTGCTCTTTGGAAATGCACAGAACTGGTCAGCTGCATTGCTCTCCATAAATGCATAGTTCTAGCCAGCAGCACTACTCTCCAGAAATGTGCAGAGCAGCCCAGAATCAATGCTCTAGAAAATTGTGCAGAGCTTGCCAGCCAGCCAAGGCCACTTAGCCTAGAAACAATCTAGAGGTTTTCCCTCAGTGGTTTTTCGTCACATGTGCCGACAGGTTGTCCAGTTCCCTCTAAAACTACGCAATCCTACCTTGGATGTTGGGTAGATTCTCCTGGAAAAAAAAAACAAAAGGCAAAAAATCATCCCTACATTTTAGGGATCTATTTTTAGCAGTATGACATACATGCAAATTCAATTTTAGAAACTCCCCGCCAAGTGTCACTTCTTCCTAGATTTGTAGCATGCACATCATAAACCATAACTTCACCAAATCTATGTAAACAATGCCTAAGAGCTCATTCTTCACATTCGATCTTTGAGCTCTGGCATTCCCGAGGCATCTAGGAACCTTTGGTACAGTCGGTGCAACTTTTCTAGCTAAGTGTCGATTTTCATGCCTTCTATCACTTTTCCTGTCACTTTTTAGCTTTTGGCTTATATGAGTGATGTTTCCTTTCTTTTATTGAAAGCCCATTGGTGTCTTAATGTATTTTAGCTTGTATAATTGATGTTTGAAGTTTTTCATTACCTTTCCTTAATGTCGGATGCATAACACTGTTTATGCACTCAAAGTCGTCATTGCAGTGACTTGCTTCATGAGCTTCTTGGTTTTTCCGTTTGCCTGATTTTTGCACTTGCTTGAATTGCTTGCACGTTTATTCACTCATATTTGCACCAAATTTGCACACACACTTAGTCCTTCACATTTTCAGGTTGCCATTGGGCATATTCAGGTTGTCTTGGCTGTTATCTTGTATCTCTCGGCATGCTTTGTACATTCCTAACAGTCAAGGCTCTACCTTACCTCGAGGAATTGCACAAAGGATGCCCACACTAGCTCCCAATTGTGCAATCCTAGGAGTCAGTGCCTAGTCCTACCTACTAGAATTGCGCAATGCGCAGTTCCATCCAACAACCCAACCTGACTATTTTGTGCATTGTGCAATTTCAGTCAGCACTTAGCCTCACCAAAACTGTGCATTGCACAAATCCAATCAATAGTCAGACTCACTAATAGTTGAGACTATGCAATGCATAGTTCTAGCTGACAGTCTCCCAGCTTCCCAAGTTCAATGATGCACAATCATTCTCAGTAGTCACCAGTTTGTTTCTTGAATGTTTCTTGAGTTTCTTGATGTTTTTAGCTGACATTGTCTTTCCGTGAGTATCTTCTCCATCTCCAAGTACCACAATTTTATGAGCAGCTTCTCAGCAGTACATGTATCATGGCCTCCAAGAGAGTTGGATCAAAATATAGTTGAAAGCAGTATTGGGGATGTGGTTGAGCAAGGGTCTATGAGCTTATCCATGTACATAGACACACACATGTTCATCAAGAAAGGAATCAAGATCACATGGCAGGACATCAACACTATTTTCTTAGGCAACTTTGAGGAGAATCTAGAGAACCGAAAAGTCTATGTTAAACATCCATAAGTTAGGATTGTACAAGGTTGCATGTAGGTTTCCTATTTTCCCATGCACATATGTGATCTACTGGATTGTCTCACACATTGATCCTGAGACAATGATACTGAGCAGTGTCAGTGGAGCAAATCTTGCTTGCTTCAGGACGAAATATTATCAACAAATGTATCATTTACCATTAGTTGTGAGCAGGATGGATGCAATGTTCTACACCCCCAACAGTAGCACGAATACGAGAGACATCTTGAAGCATTGGTTAACGGAGCCAACAATGTTTAGGACAACAACTAACCAAATATATAGGATGAAGACACTTAGGAAGGCTTACCAATTTGTGGTCATCATCACATGCTGCTTGTATGGCTAAGGGAGTACAAAGACCTTCCTACAGATTTGGGTTGCTATGTTGGATTAGCTAGCAAGTGAAGGAAAACCTTTTAATTAGTCTGACATGTTGGCTCTCTATTTGAAAGTGCATGTATCTAATGCTCAGAGTCTGCCCAAGGATCAACAAGAAATATTCTTCATGTTTGCCTACCTGCTCAATGCAATATGTGCTCGTCAAGCGTTTCCTAGCATGGGTTGGGCATGGACACCATCAGAGAGTGTTGTGAACGTATATTGAAAATTTCTCTCAGACTGCAGCTACCATGGAGTAATGTCTAGAATATCTGACCATTTCATCACCCCTCTATACATGATGATATTTGAACAAGATCTGCCCTACATGTACCAGGAAGCAATGGAGGTGTTCCTGAACATTCTAGAAATGTATGCCTCACCCGATGACACCTTCATTGGGAAGTATAACGTGGAGAAATATCTACATGTGTTGCCGAGGTTTTCCAAGGATAAGTTGCTCATGTAGGATGTTGCATACTACATCTTAATAGGGTTATCGGCTGGATTGCATAGGAATAAGAAGGCATCATGGCCTACATTTCTTGTGATACTTGGGTTGTACGTAATCGGGAGTTTGACATAAGAATATGTTGGGGTCAAGGACTTCAAGAATTTTAAGTTTGGCACCAAGAGTTTCAATCCGTATGATCCACATGGTTTATGCAAGGACCACTTTGCGAGAGTGTACTATTATTGGATCCACAAGGTGTGTCATTGGCCAGAGGAAGACCCATGGAGATATTTTTATAACTCATCTAGGTTCAATGAACTAGTCAGCATGTTGGTAAAGTGGTTAGCAGCACTCAAGGCAACAACACCACAGGGAGAAACAACAATAGTAACAACAATCACCAATCATGTGCAAGACAAAGGCAAGAGGAAATTCTCGAAAGCACAGAAATGTAGCAAAGTTGCAATTTTAAGGAAGACCCCCTTGTGGAAAAGGTAACTTTGGAGATAGATGCAAAGAGCCGATAGTGCGACAGGAGGATAATGCAAAGAAAGAGGGAGAAGCTAAGGCTGGAAGGAAGTTGCAGGAAGTCCATCAAAAGCTTAAAGAAGAACAAGAGTTGCACAGAAGAGAGAAGGAAGTGCATCATGAGCACGAACAATAATAGAAATAGGAACAAGAGGAAGTGTAAGGCGGACAGATAGCGGAAACTGCGCTGATACAGTTTGAGGACTCTGAACTAGCAGTAGATGAGGAATAGGGTAGCAGCTAGAGGAATAGGAACTTGCTCTGCATGATGAAATGGTAGTATAACAAATGGAGATGGAGATGGAGAAACTTGAATAGGATCAGGACACCAACATCATGCCAAAAGTAATGGAGGTCACCCCACAGGCTTCACCAGTTGCAACGGAAGACCATGTCCTGAGTGAGCAAGGGGATACCATCCTCCTTAAGAACAATCCAGGAGAATATGTGCACAACATATTCTTTGATGAGTTACAACACAAAGTTGTACAAGCATGTAGAGCGCACACCCCGGATGAACATATATCACCTGCGCATTTTTAAGAACGGGTGATTGTGTCATATGTACGAAGATATCTAGCCGCCTTGGCCGATACTGCAAAGGCTTATTCCAAAGCCATGAGCTCGAGTGTTAAATTCTTGATAGTAGAAAATGAGCACATGGCTAAGGAGTTGCACACAACCAAGCAGAGAGATGAACTATCAACAGGACCCTCCAAAGTAGAGATGAAGAAATCCATGCTTGTTGAAGTATCAGCTCTTGAGATAGTCATGTAGAGACTATATGAAAGCTTCGTCACCATGCACAAGGCACTAAACCAAGAATTAGGAGATTTTTGAGGTCTAAAATTGGCCTCCTAAGGAAATTATAAAATAATACTAGAAATAATAAAATAAGATTAGATTACATCATCAAATTTTAGAGGGGAAAAAAAAAAAAAAACTATTTTTTCAACTCATATTTTCAACTTATTTCCCTATGGGTTTACTCAAATTATGAGTGCGAACACTCATTTGATGCATAATTTGATTCTTCATCCAAGGCGTACCCATGTTGGATACTTTGGATGGACCCTGCTACACGAAAAATGAGGAATACATGAAAAACATGATTGCAATCATGTTTTTCATGTATTTCTCATTTTTCATGTGGTAAAGTTCATTGAAAGTACGCAACATGGGTACTCCTTTGATGAGGAATTAAATTTTTCATCCAACGAGTTGTCCTGATTGAAATTTGAGTAAACACTTAGGGAGATAAGTTGAAAATACGAGTTGAAAAAGTAGTTTTATTATTTTATTATTTTTTAATATTTTTTCTTTTTTACTCCATAAAATGTGAATTCTCCCCCTGGTTGACATCATCATCTGGAATCCTAATGGTTCTTATAAATTTTATTTTGGTTGTAAATTTTTCTTAGGAGGCTCATTTTAGACCTCAAAAATCCCCTAATGATAGTGTGAACACTCACACATTTACATGTTGTAGTTGATCATGTACAAACATTTAAAATGAGGTACAAAGGAGCTCCAATTCACTTGCACAAGATGATGAAGCCTCAAGTAGAGTTGGACAAAGCATGCATCCAGATTCTGATCTGAAACTATGAGGAACTCTTGCCACTCATCACCAGTGTTGAGGTTTTGGATGTTGTGGTGAGGAATTATGGCACACTGTCAATTGGTATGCTCACCGAAGCCAAAGAGAAGAACCAAGTTGCATTGGAGCTCTATGCCTACTTATATTAGTCAATGCTCATGGCCACCAGTGAAAATTTGCAAGTCAGCGCAGATAACATGTAGATGTACATCATCGATCTGGCCTTGCTCAGGACTAAGCTGCACATGTTACCGGAGGAGTTCGACATTGGTTCCAAATCATTATACCTGGAAGCAATGGAGGCAAGAGTTTGTTTCTAGAAGGACATCCTCAAAGAGTACATGGACACCATTGCACACTACCAAGCATGGAATCAGTTCATCACTAAGGATCACGGAGAGGAGGTTGATGAGATGGTCTTTCCACAGCCGTCCGAGTCATAGTGTTATCTTGTCTAGCTAGCTCAAGCCAATTTTGTCACATAGGGCTATATGAGGAAAATGTATCATTTTTGTAAACATGATGTAAAGTGAAATTCCAAGTGTCATTAGTGGAATGCAAATAGTCATATGTAATATAAAAGAGTTATGTAATGAAGTTGAAGAGTCATGAGGGTAGTCCAAGAGTCACAAAGGGGAATGTCAAGGGTCTCCCCACCCTTTATTATAAATAGAACCTCATAACTCATAGAACATGCTTTTAGGAGCCAAGAATTTGCTAGGAATTTCTTAGAGAGGGCTTGTAGAGTATAGTGATGAGCCTTGGATTCTCCATAGTGTAGAGCGAGTACGTCTCTTTGGAGGAGCAGGTGGTGTTGACTGTAAAATTCCACTATTGGGGCTAGTGGTTGTCATGGTTGTACGTATGTATGGAACTTTCACTTTATATAATATAACAGAGCCATCACGTTTCATTCATATGTTTTTATTGTAGATCGACTATTCTTATTACTTTAGAAATGTATGTAGTTCTAACTTATGCATTGATGTATGGACTATTATGTATGTGTTTGTATGAATCACATTGAAGCGTGTTGTTTATTTAACTCATCACTTTGGATTGTCAACTATTCTTCTTTCCAGTTTGTGATGTCATTCAACTCATCTGTTCCTTTTAGGTTGTGTACTATTACAGCCTTCTAAGGGGCAAACTTCCTTTTCCCTCTATCTGTTAGAACCTCACCATGCATCTCTCCTGACTCATTGCAAGGGCACACACTTGCTTCCGACAAGGATATCTTGCTTACCTATGTGCACTATCACAGTCAAGGCATAGCTTTACTACCCATTGTTGGGACTCCTACTCCAAACGGTCTTAGGTCTAGTTGGGACTTCTTACCAGGGAGATCCCCTGACATGTTGGAGGGTCCAACACTATCAACAGGGTCAATGAGATTCTTTATGGGGATTTACCTGTTATGGTTTACTTCGTGGGCATTACTGTGGTTCCTCTCATGGGCATGTTCCCACCTCATATGTTGGAAGTAGTCCACATTATCTGTCTTTTTCTTTGTGTCATCTACATTCTAGTCCTAATCTGGTTTGAACACTCATGCCCAAGTCATAGGAGGTCCGATGTGATATTGGAGAGATGCTCTTAAGGGTGTTATTTGTGGTGATAATATTGGGACCTTGAACTACAGGAACCACTTCGTTTTCGACAATTCTAGCACAAATGGATTAACTCTTTGAGCATCTCGCCGTCATTCAAAGATATCAATTTCAGATGTTGTCACTTATGGTGGAAGTTCTTAGGATGTTGGTGTTATTCTTGTTGTGAATGAACTAGGTTGGGTGGGTAGTGGTGTTGGCTCATGGTCTATTATGTATACACCAGTTTGGGTGGATGGTGATGCTAGTGCATGTCGCGGTGGTGCTAGGGTGACAGACTTTTCCTTCATCGTTTCCATAATTTCTGATCTCTACTTTATAGTCTAACAATGTGATTAGGTGACTCTCATTTATTTGTGTGTGTTTTTCTATTAGGTATTTTGCATCATCATGTATGTGTTGTTTCCTGGATGCGCTTGGGAGTTGGGTGGATCTACCCATTAACATTTGTTTTGGTATCCATGCACTTTTGATTGGACGACCCTGTGTACATGCATTTTGTTTAATTGGGGTGACAGAGGGAACATCTCAGGCTCTGCACTCTGTGGGAATTTTATTACCATTCTCTGACATTCACTCGATTTGGTGATCCTGACAGTCTGAATTTTCTTGATCCTCCATATTTCTCACATGCGGATGGATTTTTCCATTTTTGTTTTGGTCCCATTTTGGATTTTTTTTTCTTATTTCTAAACAATTAAGGACCCTCGATCTTGATAACCTCCTGGGGTGTTGGTGACTGGTGTTGATTGACCTACCTAAGGTGGTGACTAGGATTTATTTTGGCTACATGGAGGGATTTCTAACATTTTGGGATGTTGACGTATC
>APFE030159832.1:0-11903 GCA_000404065.3 Pinus taeda
TTGTCCCCATATTGTTATTACTATGCCTCATAGAATCCCTCTATTGTTATTTTTGTGGCTTTATATTATTATTGTTAGTTCGACTGGGTTATATTGTGACTCCTTAGACTCCTATATATGGAAAGGAGGTTTTGTCATTTGAATCATCGAAGAATTGCTCATTTATGTAATGTAAAGGAGGTTGCCCCCTCGAAGAGGCTCAATTCTAAGGAGTTGATCTATATTTTCTATATTTTTCTTGAGCTGGGTTCATAACATACAAATTCTCAAAATCTATAATAGATTTTCCTTTCGAAAATCACATCTTTTATAAAGATATTATGCTAGTTGTTTGTGTTCCTCATAATAATATGAAGTGAACAGGTTTCACTCTTTTCCTTCCACTCATTGTTTTACATTTTCTTCATATTTTGAAAATTAGAACATAAATAATTTCTCCACAACATATTTTTCAGCCATCTATAATTATTAGGTACACCAATATCAACATAATGCCAAAAGTAACATTATAACATTAAAACTCATGCACATAGTGCAACCACTCTCTGATGCAAACACTAAGCACATAACATATGAAGCAAATGTAAGCACATGTATGAAACAATCAATATCCAAAGTCAATGATATGATCAAAGCCATCTTTTATTGATTCCAATCGATCGATAACCCTCAACATTGTCTTGTTTTCATTGTCATTCAGTTTTTCCTTTATTGTCATGGAGTCTTAACTTTGTTGTCATGGTGACTTTCCTTTGCTATTATGGAGCCTTGCCTTTCTATGATGGAGTCTTTCATTTGTTGTTATGGGGTACTTCCTTATTTTTGTCAAATATTATAAGGAAAACATAAAATCAAATTGCATCGAGAAGCCATTACACCGCAGCTAAAATTAATGGAGATCATTGACATATGAACCCTCAACATGGAAAAATAATTAAACCATTGGGTACATTGACTATGAATTTTTGTTAGTGCATTGAAGAAACATGATGTAAGTCATTTTATTTTCCATAATTGGTTGATTTTCACATCATACTGCACATGCAGACAATGTTGAAAACAACCATTTCATCGGGATATTCTTGATTTGATCAACCATTTCTACATTCTCAATCGGGGTTTTTTGTAACTGAATTAATCCAAAGCATATTTTATTTTTTTAATATTTTATAATGTGTTAGGGGACCTATGCATCCAACAATTGACCGGATAATTATGAGGCCTTGAAAATATGTGAAGAGTTTGCAAACCTTGGAGAACGATTATTAATTTGATATTATATTTTCATTGTCATAACATTTTAATCAATCTCCTAATTTTTTTGATGTAATGAAAATATTATTCCCGCTATGATAGGTTTTACCATTCCCAATATTGGTAGCATGGGGAGTACTTTTGAGCTTTTATAACCTCATCTTGTAACCCCATATTGGCGTTTCATATCAATCAATGCTTATTCCTAAAGTTGTGCATTTGACTACCATCCAGTTCTCTCCTTCTCAAAATATTCTTCAGGTATCTCCAACACTCTCTATTAAGTTGAAATTCTTCTTTCATAATTCAGCTTTTCTCCCCCTAAGGGAGGAGACATGAGACACATATATAATAGGAGACACAAATTCTTGTCATAATGTAGGTCTAATACACATCCCTTGAGGAAGAGAAAAATACTCCATTTAGGGTAATGTAACTGATGCCATTAAGGATATGTATGCAGGCCTTAGTAAAAGACAGTATAAAATATGTAATGAAAAAAAAATAATAGGGATATTTTATGACATGCCTTTAATGAGTGAGAGGAATATGCATGTATTTAATAAGTATCAAAGGAAGAGAGAGAGAGAGAGAGTTTCTTAGAGCCGTGAGAGTCATGAAGGGGAGAGGTTCCAAGTGATTGAGGTGATGAAGGTGACCTGTAATTCCTTTCAATAATATTATCATAGTATGATCAAGGATACTATGAATATTATGAAGGAGTAAATTTAGATTGAAATATTATGATCGGTCAATGACGATTTAAGTGATTTTCCTTCAACTATACTTGATTGGAAATTGATAAAATAAGATTTACTACTTTTGGAAAGTCAAACTCCAAATTCTAGACATCGATTTATATTTTTAGAAGGTCACTCAAGAATTGTCAGAAATGAGCTTTTGTATCCTTGAGTTGTCAATTTTCAACACCGATGAGTGGCTTTGTATTTTTCACCCCTATTGCATGCATCTTCATGCTTAAGTATATTAAGGACTTTGTGCCCTGATCTACTCAAATGATCCAAGCTTCCTAACCTTTTCATCTTAAATATTTAGGACTCCACACCCTAATTATTTTATTATTGTGCCAATATTCCACATCTTTATATTTCATAGATTTAGGACTTCATGTCCTAATATCTATGGCTTGTCATCTATTATTTAAAACTTTTTGCTTCACCTTAAGGTACTAATTATGAGCTCATACCCATATCATGGTTAACTGGTAAGGCCTTGTTCCAAGACCAAGAATTTTCCATGACTTCTATAGTAATTTATGACTTGAGCATGCTCATTGGCAAATGACCAGGTCCCATGCTAAATCCTCCTAAGTACAATATTAAGCATATATAATCAAAAAAACATGTAAAATCCATAAATAATAATTAACCATATGATCCACATAATTATGATTATCCATAGATCTATGCCTTAATCCGAGATCACAAAACATGTCATACACCTACGTCAAAACTAGGATATGCAAATAGAAAACATAGATAATGTGCACTTAACTAAAATAAATATTTTATACGCACCCATAGATATTATCATAAGCATGAAAAAGCCATGTAACTCAAACAAGGTTTATAGGATACACACATATACATAATTCTGACTGCACTCACTCAAGTTGACTCAGTAAGCTCATGTGAGTGCTTGCATCATCTTGCTTGTCCATTTCATTCAAGTTTCTGCATGTTGGTGTCTAAGTCATTCTTGTGACCACGTTTTGGTTGTGCTCAAAGTCTTTTCTTTGTGTGCACTTGTTGTGTTCGCTATGAAAGCATTTTTTGGACTCCCACATGGAGTCACATTCATTGTCAGACAATTGTCATCTCGATCATGAGTGATCAATCACGAGTGTCACACTTATCGATCGCATCGTCGGTCAGTCATCTTGAACATTTGTGTCTAGATGGTTTGGTCATTTTTTCGTCAAGCCATGTGAGTGTGTGTTTTTATGATCACCTATGCATATTTCGATTGCTCACACACAATCATTTTTCTTGTAGTTTTGATGACTAGACTCCTCACTGATAGCCAAGCCATCACCTTGCTTTCGACTTCATCAACTGTAAACATGAATAATGTAGAAACACAAAGCTAGTTCTATCAAGCTACGTTGCCTGCAAGAATCTCAAGTAACACACATTTTGGCCACCAAATAACTAACCAATTTCTCATATTAGAAATTATGCAGTGCTCATGAGCATGCCTCCACTACCCATCAGTCAGCTCAGCTCATAATTTTGCATAGAAATGATCAGTAGGTCGGCCTCCCAACCTTAGCGCATTCTTTCTAGCCAGAGGCACCCAAAAGTAGATTGCCTATTCCTCAAGGAATTGTGAAATTTATTTTGCCATTGACTATGAAACCAATTGGCAGTTCCCTCAAGAAATTGCACAATTCTAGCTCCAAGTGACCCCAACAGCCAATTGGGAGTTCCCTCTGGGAATTTCGTACATCTATCTTCCAATGAACCTAGTGGCAAACTTGAAGTTCCCTCTCAGAATTACACAAATCTAGTTGCTAGTGATCCAATATCTAACTAGAAGTTCCATCTAGGAATTGTGGAGATCTGGCTGCTAGTCTCCTGGAAAGTTCCCCAGAAAAATTATGCAATCCTTGCTTTTGACCCATAATGCAGCCTGGCTAGTTCTACTGGAAGTTTGCACAAATTTGACTATCTAGCCCCTGTTGACCCTTTGTTCTGGAAAATGAGCAGAGCATGCCTGCCTTGCCTTCCAACATCTTGGACTTTCCCTCCTGAAATTCGAATAATGTTGCCTTACAGCTGAACTAGACCTTGCAGTCAGTCACTATCAACTCAGGTTGTTCGTCTCTATCCTTCAATGACTCATTCTTAGTTTTTATCAACACTTGTCCAGATCCATCGTCTCACACCATAACCCTACTGCCTCTCCTAGTCACTCGCATCTGAATGATCATGTGTCATGGTAGACTAGGAGGTTTTGGATTTGGTGTTGTCTCTTCATGAGTGACTGCCATTATAGGTACACTAAAAAACATGTCAAGACGACAAACAATGTAAATAAAGGGAGCACATGCAAATGGACAGGTTCACCAACAAATGAACAAACGAAGCATGTGAAGAAAATGAAAGAGATGAACATGCACCTTCATGAATAAGTGAGCCTTTCAAGTCTTCCAACATGAACGCAAGGAACAACATGTTAGAGATTCATCAAGCGAACCAAGTACCATAGAAGACTCCGCGCAGTTCACCAAGTGGAGGTGAAGCTATGATACACCATGAAGACATCCATCCCTTAGTAGCATTGTAGCTTAACATGCACTCCAGTAGTAGCAAGAATGTACCAACATTGACTTGTCAAGTCATGTCGAGTCAAGTCATGAGTCATGTTGCCCACATCTCCACTATGGGCATGTTGTCAATCAATTTGATGTAACGTGCAAGTCCAAGAGACCCACTTGTTGAACATAGAGTCATGTAATTTAGAAATTCATGGTAGTTGAATCATCATGAGGGTAGTCGAACAACCACAACGGTTAGTTTCACCCTTGGCTATAAATAACCCCTCATTTGTACATGAAAATAATTTTTACCTCAACTCCTCCAACATAGCTAAGATAGTTTACAATATTTCCTTTCAGGAGTAAGTAGTGGCTCCAACACCCTACTAGCGGGGCTAGAGATGTATGGTGTAACTATGTGTATTGGAACTTTCACTTAATTCAAAAGATTTTTACTAGGCAATACATTTTCATACATGTATTGTATTTGTTGTAACATTGATCATTAACACTTGTATTGCATGTTGCCTTAACCATGTGTTCTACATTTGAACCAATTCAATTTTTGTAATGCATCATCTATTAATGGAAATTTGTTGTATATGTTGTTAATGTTGTCTCATCCATGTTAACTACTCTACTAAACATTAGACATATTCTTCACGTGAACCTTGGTGCAACAACCCTCACACTCATCTCAGACTGATCCATGAGTGTTGTATGTGACATATTGCCTTGTATGTTGTGACAACCACAACCAAGTTGACTACTCTGCTGGAAGTTATGCCTATCCTTTGTGTTATGTGTTCCTAGATGAGCTGGCACTGATCCCTTTTAACCTGAAACTCACCTTCACCATTTCCCCATCACAATGAAAGAACAATTGACACAAGTACACTTACACCCACTAGGCATGTGAGCCTCACTTCTCAAAGACAAAGCGAACCACTCCCCTCTGCTGAAAAGCAAGATTTGAGGAAAATATTGAAGAAAATGGCAACCACACCATCATATCAGATGGGATTTCCACAACAAAGAGTGTGAGGTATAGTTGGGACTTCATACCAGGGTTATCCGCTGAACATTGGTGGGTCCAGCACTATCAACATAAACAAGAATGTGAGGAAATATTTTATGTCACATCATTATTTGTTAAATCGATATTAAAAGACACATTTCTGAGTAAATAGATATTCAAACATTAGAATTCAACACATAAGAGAAGAGATAAATAATAACATATGATTGAGACAAATTACTGATACTGAAAATAGTGTACAAATATGAATAAAATGACACATTCTTACCATTATAAAATTAAATTAGTATTTAAAACAAGAGTATTAAAAATACCAATTAATTGAATGCATTTCTCTCAGTATCGAGGATCAAGAAGATGAAACTAAGGTCTACTGATCAGAATAAAGAAGTTTAAGAAAGAAGATGATATAAGAGAAGTTTAAGAGAACAAAAGTTCACTTAGTCCAAGCAACATATACACGCAGGTACTCAGAACATAAATAGTGTATACTGTACACAGACTCCCACAGAAGAAAAAGCACGTACATGTTGAAAATGATGGTTTTGGTCCAAGGTATTTTGTCCAAGGTATCTTTGGATGATGATATTGACCCTAGGTATTTAACCTGAGGTTTTCAGTTCGTGTTATATGATCTAAGTTATTGGTCCTAAGTGGATTCGGTCCATGGTATTGAGAAAGGCCAAAAACCATATAAAGAGTGGAGGATCATAAGGCCAGATGTGCAAGTGAATAAGATTCTAAGGAATGCTTCTATCTTAAGTATATTTTATGTTGCAACGTTATGTTTGGGACTAGATCTGAAATATTTATGTGCACCTTGAGTTTAATATTGGACCAGGATCATGAGATCTAAAATGACTTATTCTTGAACGATTCGGTATTGGTTTAGGCTAGATCTGATGTTTTTCATCTATTTTATTTGTTATCTATTGTGATCTAGGATTGTCTGAAGTCTGGAATTGCAGCAGAATTCTGAATCAATATTTGCAGATTTGTACACAGGTTCATCTCGGAAAAAGTTCATATACATGCAGGTTCTGTTCTTTCAAGTAGCGCATATAGAATAAAGGCTTGATGTTTAGAGATCCTTGATCTATCAGATAAGTATTGTTGATTTATGATGTTACTACTCTACAATTGTCTTTCAATGGAGTCTTCTTAGATCTGAATGTAAATCTGAATGCATAAGGAGGCTGACATTTGATTGATTGTATAAGTGAGAAGAAGTGTTTTCTGTTGCCTGCCTCTGTTAAGTTTTGTAGGTTGACAGTCCATGTTCACTACACTGCAGGTTGGTACAGCTTGTGATTAAGATATCTTATGATTCAGAATATTTAGAGAGATACACAGATTGGGTTGAAGGAAGTAGCATATACATGTAGGTTTTCTTCATGTAAGCAGTGTATATAGTTTGAAACATGAATTTTTGAGGTTTTAGTTGGTTCTAAATGTTGATATAGGTTTCTAGGTTCAACATAGTGTCCTGATGACAATGATCTCATTATTTCAGCTTAACTACATGTTGGTTGATGAACTTTGAGTTTCTAAATTTATGATGGGTTATTTGTGAGTCAAGCTCTTCATATGTCTTGATATGTGCCAAGAGCATACAATCTCAAAATTCATGAAATATGCTCCTTCGTGGAAGAGTTGAGTTTTTTGTAGGCTGGCATCTACGTACTAGTAAACATATTCACTAGTACAAGAGTTATGGGGTTGTATTTCCCTTCAAGTAGAAGCTACTGAATGATAAAGGGTTGTAACCTTCTGTAGGTAGAAGCTTGTGTACTGGTATGAGTCTACACCAGTACAAGATTGTAAACATATTTTCTTATTATTAAAGGAAGACAAAGACAACAAAAATAGGTGGTTTTTACCCACATTGGGTTTCCACCTTAAATCTTGGTGTTCATGTGTGTTGCCTATGTGTAATGGTTTATTATGTTTATACTGCACATGGTTTCTATTTAATGATTGATGAAGTACGGGTGCACTGAATAAACATCATCATATGATGAATTAACTGAATCATAAGTTTACTACATAAACGCTGGTTTCCTTAAAGATAGTTGTGTGTACATGCTAGTTCCCCTCTTTGAAGTAGCATATATCAATCTGATTATGAAAAAGAAACATTCTTGATCTAATTCTGATTCACCCCCCCCCCCCTTTAGTATTATTTCCAACAATTAGTATTAGAGGCAAGTTCTTTAGAAGAAGATTGATCACTTGAATGAATATTATTCAAGATGAATAATCATGAAAGCATGGGATCCATCAGACCACCAATATTCAATGGGAGAATATTTGTTTATTGTAAAATAAGAGCCATATCCTATCTACAATCTCTTGGAACAGTTCTATGGGATATTATGGAAGGAGGATATAAATTTCCAACAGCAATTCGTACAGACATGGTAGGTAAAAAGCAATATGAAACCAATGTCAAAGTTGACAATACTTTATTGGGAAGTTTTTCAATATTAAAGTTTGTCAAAGTCATGCAGCTCAAACGAGCCATAGAGATATGGGACAAGGTCATTCAGAGAAACGAAGGAGACTCTCAAGTAAAATGTGGTAAGATTCAAACTCTCAGAATTTAGTATGAAAATCTTAAGATGCATAGTGATGAGAATATAACTAGTTAGTTCTTATGTATAGATGAGGTTGTTAATTGTATGAAGAATTTGAGTGAAGAGATAAAGGAAGCTACCTTATTTGACAAAATTTTGAGATCCTTTTCTGCTAAATTTGAATCAAAAGTGTCTACCATAGAAGAAAAACAGGATATGCTAAATATCGCTATGACACAGCTTCACAGAATCTTAACTTCTTTTGACATGAGAAAAGGAGGTCCATCAGATATAGCTTCAGCAAAAGGAAAGAAAAGGAAGAACACAATGAATTAGGACACATTTCAAAATAAGAAGATGAGGTAAAAAATTTCAAGAAGCTTGAATAGGGCTCTAGAAGGTTCAAAGGTAAGCTACCTTTCAAATTCTTTGCTTGTGGTAGAGTCGGTCATTATGCTGTGAAATTTCCTCAGAAAGATAAATATGAAAAAGGAAAGGAATATGCAAAATGGAATAGGAAACGAGTTGTGAAGATAAGGAGTTACTATACCCATGAAGATAGCGATGGTTTATCTAATAGTGATGAAGATGAAACTGGTGAAGATTACAAACTTCTCATGGCTTATGATAGTGATGATTTTTGGGATAGTTTGGAAGAGGAAAATGATGGTTTATCTAATATTGATGACTATAGACTTCTTATGGCTTATGGCAATGATTATTTTTTCGATGCCTTAAAAGAGGAAAAATTTCATGAAGAAATATCTAACCTCAAAATATGTTTAGAAGAAAAGAGTATGATCATAGATACCTTGACATACCAACTTGCTTAAAAAGAAAAACATAATGAAAAAGTAGAATGTGAAATTGTGGGTCTAAGAAAAGATCTCAAGAAAAATAAATCTCTCAATATTAGATTTGCTAAAGGATCATAAACATTAAATGAAATTATCAAACTTTAGCATTCTCCTCTGATAAAGACATTTCTTGGATATATTGAAGAAGCATCTCAATCACAAAAGCCATCAACCTCCACCAAAAGCTATCTTGATGGAGAAAAGACCAGTGAACATTATGCCAATCTTCAACAAAGGCATAAAGTTGATCACCATGTAAATCATACTCAATTTTCTCCAAGGATGAATATCAATAAAAGCCAAAACCAACCTTTGGCAAATCATACTCAATTTGGTCCAAACATGAATATCAATAGAAAATACAATCGACATGTAAATAGATTCGATAGTCGCAGAAACTTCTTTAATGGGTAATGTTTTTCATGTCATAATTTTGGGTACAAAGCTGCTCAATGCGTTGTTTATAAAACCATCTTGACTAGAGAAGCACAAAATCAAAGGAATGTAATACAGATCAAGAGAAGTTTCTATAATTACTTTTATCGTCTTGAAAATGAAATAGAATGCTCAATTTGTAACAAATCTAGTCATGAAGAATCTAAATGCACAAGTAAATTTCGGCAAACACCTCAAAAGGATCAAATGCCATTAAATCCCAAGATATGGAGAAGGAAATAATCTCAAACAGAAAGATGTGCTATAGCCTTGTATGCCGGAGGATAAGAAAATCAGTGGTACATCGACAGTGGATGCTCCAAACATATGACAAGTGACAAAGAGAAACTTCACTCATATAATGATTTAGAAAAGGAAATAATGTCTCATTTGTAAATGACACTCCAACTGTCATAAAAGGTAAAGGTTATGTTTTCTTGAAAGAAAAGGTTAAAGCTGGAAATGTTATGTATGTAGATGGTTTAAAGCATAACACGTTGAGTGTTAGTCAAATGTGTGGTCAAGGAAATGAAGTGGTGTTTCGATCAAACATATGTGTTGTTCATGAGCTTCATATAGGAGAGACCATGATCAAGGTTACAAGAAATACAAGCAACTTATACATACTCAAAGGAGGACAACAACAGTTCTATCTAAGAAAAATTTATGAAAACTAGTTGTGGTATGGAAGATTGGGACATCTAAGCTTTTCTCAAATAAAAAAACCATGCAGACTCAAGGTTGTTCGTGATCTTTCAGATATCAGCATCCCAGACAATGCAATATGCAAACAATGTCAAATTTCGAATCAAACTAGAGTTTACTTCATGGAAAAATAAGGGTCAATGAGTAAGCCTTTTGAAATTATCCATATTGATTTATGTGGACCATCAAGGAAAAAGTCACCTTGTGGAGAAGAATACTTTATTTTTTCATTGATGATTTTTCCAGAATCTGTTGGATAGGTCTTGTAAAGCATAATGATGAAGAATCTAAAAAGTTCCAAGCCTTCAAAGATTTGGTTGAAAATTAATCAGACGAAAAAATCAAATGCCTTAGATCTGATCGAGGAGGGGAATTTATATCAGATGAATTCTTTGACTTTTCTGAACAACATTGAATAAAACAGGAATTCTCCATTGCAAGGACACCTCAGCAAAATGGTGTAGTAGAAAGGATGAACAAAAAATTTCAAAAAATGGCTCGAGCCATGCTAGATGAATATGGAACTCCTGCAACCTCCTGGGGAGAAGTTGCGTTTGCTACCATGACTATTCTCAACAAAGAAATTTTTTCGATAAACAAAACTCAAACTCTAGATGAACTATGGTTTGGTAAGACTCCTACCATAAAATACTTTAAATTTTATGGAAGGAAATGTTTTATCAAAAGGACTAACGAAAAACTCGATAAGTTTGAACCCATAGCAGATCAAGGGATTTTTCTTGGTTATTCTTCGAGAAGTAAATGATATAAATGATATAATAAATGACTTGGGAAGATTGTTGAAAGCATTGATGTTGTAGTTGATGAACCATGTAGAAATCCAAAATAGATAAAATTAAGAGAAGATTATGACAATGATGAAGGTGGGGATTACTTTCCCACATCAAATTAAAATTATATTGAAGAAGAAGTCGATGAAGCACCAAAAGAAGATATAATCGTTGAAGAAAATACTCCCTCTAGATATGTTCAGAAAAATCATCGAAAAACTCAAATTTTAGGAGAAAGGGAGGCTAGTGTACAGATAAGAAGAACTATTACAGGGACCTCAAGCTGTCTAGCTATACTGTCCTCCATTGAACCTCAAAATGTAAACGAATCATGCAAAGATGAATGTTGGATCAACGGCATGGATGAAGAACTTAAGAAAATTTAAAAGAATGACACTTGGGAATTAGTTCCTTGACCTCATGATAAAAATATTATAGGCACTAAATGGATATTCAAGAACAAGCTAAATGAAAATGGTGAAGTCATTAGAAATAAGGCCAGACTTGTTTCTAAAGGGTATTCTCAACAAGAAGGTATATATTTTGAAAAAACTTTTGCACTTGTTGCTAGACTTGAAGCCATAAGAATGTTTATTTCTCTTTACAGTTTTTAGAAATTAAAAGTATACCAAATAGATGTAAAATCAGCCTTCCTTAATGGATATTTAGAAGAAGAAATTTATATTGAACAACCAAAAGGATTCATTCTTGGAAATGATGCAAAACTTGTATGCAGACTTAAAAAGGCTCTCTATGGTCTGAAATAGGCTCCAAGGGCTTGGTATTACCGCCTTGACAAATATCTACACCAACAAGGTTTTACAAAAGGTTTGGCAAATAGCAACTTATATAAAAATATTGAAAATGATAAATTGCTAATTATTATTGTTTATATTGATGATATCATTTTTGGTAGCAATGAAGAATACATGAGTCAGAATTGTTCTTTAGTAATGCAGCAACAAT